>APFE031420303.1:87099-210429 GCA_000404065.3 Pinus taeda | reverse complement strand
ATATTATAAAAAAAATTGCTACCCAAATTGCTCCCAAACCAGAAGCTTCTAAAAATGTCGCTCTTGCTCCCACTTTCGCTCACTATTTTCGCTCTTGCTCCCAAGTAACCTTGGTCTCAATATATGAATATATCTCAATCTCAGCGATATACGAGATTCTCTGCCAAGTGGATCTCACTCAATATTATCGCAATTTATCCCTATCATATCCAAAACCTACTCAAACAGTTCCCAAAGAGCTTCTTCAACCTGCCTCATAGCTAGCCATGCCAGCAACATCGTACTCAACCTTACTTGTGCTTAAAGCTACAAACTTCTCATCCAAAAATATCATGGCATATCTCATTCTAAGGCAACACCCAGATGTGCTCATCTCATCAATAATGATCCCAAACAATCATCAGTACATCCATGCAGACACATATCATAGGAGGAATATCTTAGACCCAAAAATTGGTTGTCCCATGCATATATTGTGAAGGGTGCTCAGTGGAAACTCAATGTGTATGAAGCGGCTCAATCATGAATTCACTCAAGTTGTTCTATGCAAAACATATATATACTTATGGGTGTTCACACTGAACAACAATGCTTCAATCAACTATCAACTGTTGTGAAAATTCCTAAGTCTAACACATCAAAAACCCCTACTGCAATTTCTGGGTTACTATCTCCTACTTGTTCTTTACATTAGCAAGTTATTTAATTACATAAACATCGAAGTAAACACACATGCAGCCTTCACGGATATACAAATCATGCATTGCAGTAAACAGAAACAATAACACAAGGGACACGTTATTTTTGGACAATCATCCCCAGAAAAACCCAATGCAAAAAAACCAGTGTAGCATATATGAGGGATTTATTATTAAGTAGATTTTTGAATACAACTAGGGTGTCAGAAATGTCTCACCCAACAGAGAGTGTCCTCGGTAGTAGTACCTCTATCTGGAGACAGATACTCTGACAATTCAACAACTGGATGATCAATCTGACAGTGACTCTAGTTGTTCCTTGTGATGGAAAGCGAAATTTGCTCCAAGCACTGCTCTGGAACTGTGTCACCCTTCAAGAACTACGTCACCCTCTCTCGGCTCTGCGTCAACTGATTTGTTCCCAGTCTGCCCCACAGAATCTCCCAGTGCTGCCTCTAAAGCCCTCTTCAACTTTTGTGTTAGCCTCTGTGGCTTCTGCATCAGCGTCTGCGTCCTCTGCGTCATCCTCTACAGCTTTTGTGTCAGCCTCTACGGTGCTCTGCATCCTCTGCATTGGCTCCTACGGCCTCTGCGTCAGCCCTCCTAGGCCTGCGTTGTCTCTCCTGGCACTTCGCTGCCTCTCTGCTAAGTATTCTTCAACCTCTTGTTGAACTGCCCCTCATTGCAACTGATCACTTCCTTGATTTCTTCAGCAAACCTCGCCCCAGAATATCGAACTAACTGATCTCTCTTGTGTGTCTCCAACTGACCCTCAAGCCTCCTCTTATACTTTTCTTGTTGACGATTCAATGGCCGAGATTAAGTCCCTAATCAATGGCTAAGATTAGATCTGACTTGATCCTCGACACTTAAAACTTTCTCACCCATTTTATATTAATACACATTAATATTTTTATTTTCCTAATTTTAGGCTTAGGGACTCATTAAAAATATTAATTATTTTAATATCTCTTCATCCGGGTGGAATTTCTCCAAACGATTTATGGGTCTTGGAGATCTCATGTGCCTTAGCCTCTCCACCAAATTTCATCACTAGAGCATCTGATGCTACCCAAAATCAACAGTTGCCAAGTAAGGTTCAACAATATCCCTTCATAACTTCTTGAAATTCAACTAGAGTGTCCAAGGATTTGCATTTCCACTTTCCAACAACTCTTCAATGGCTTCACGATATAGATCTTTCTTTTCAAACTTCAAAAAGTAATTCATCATGCCATGATTCTTCATTTCGAACTTCAAATGCCAACTCCCTCCTACTTTGATCATCATAGGCTCATTACTTATCTAGAATAGACCATCAGCATATTAAACCAAAATCAAAGCCATATCTTGAACCACTTTTGAAGTAGAGGATTGGATGGGCACATCTTCCTAGCTTCACCAAATGATTGTCAATGCAGACATGCCATGCTCGAGAAGCTTGCTTCATTTAATGCTTTCTGTAAACATAACATCACACAGATCAATATTGTGCAATCAAATCAACTAAGTCAGTTTGTTAAGCCTTTAGATGCCAAATCAAAGCTATTATCAAGTCATAAAAGTTTCTGCCAGTATCACTATGACAAACTTTTCAATCCAAGTCCCCAAGTAGAACTGACTTCCAAGTACCAGGCTACAACCTTATCTATTTGAGTTGTCAACAATTGTTATTTATAATATCAAGCCAAACTTCATCAGTTCATCCTTATAATCATAACATGAATCATTTATGCCACTAAATATTTATGGGTCTTAGAGATCTCATGTGCCTTAGCCTCTCCACCAAATCTCATGGCTAGAGCATCTGATGCTACCCAAAATCAACAGTTGCCAAGTAAGGTTCAACAATATCCCTTCATAACTTCTTGAAATTCAACTAGAGTGTCCAAGGATTTGCATTTCCACTTTCCAACAACTCTTCAATGGCTTCACGATATAGATCTTTCTTTTCAAACTTCAAAAAGTAATTCATCATGACATGATTCTTCATTTCGAACTTCAAATGCCAACTCCCTCCTACTTTGATCATCATAGGCTCATTACTTATCTAGAATAGACCATCAGCATATTAAACCAAAATCAAAGCCATATCTTGAACCACTTTTGAAGTAGAGGATTGGATGGGCACATCTTCCTAGCTTCACCAAATGATTGTCAATGCAGACATGCCATGCTCGGGAAGCTTGCTTCATTTAATGCTTTCTATAAACATAACATCACACAGATCGATATTGTGCAATCAAATCAACTAAGTCAATTTGTTAAGCCTTTAGATGCCAAATCAAAGCTATTATCAAGTCATAAAAGTTTCTGCCAGTATCACTATGACAAACTTTTCAATCCAAGTCCCCAAGTAGAATTGACTTCCAAGTACCAGGCTACAACCTTATCTATTTGAGTTGTCAACAATTGTTATTTATAATATCAAGCCAAACTTCATCAGTTCATCCTTATAATCATAACATGAATCATTTATGCCACTAAATATGAATGCATACATTAGGGACAAATCATATAAGTTTATGCCATCTATTCATTGTGAGATTTCTACAATAAAAATCACTGCATACTAAATCACCTATTTGAGTTGTCAACAATTGTCATTTATAATATCAAGCCAAACTTCATCAGTTCATCCTTATAATCATAACATGAATCATTTTTGCCACTACATATGAATGCATACATCAGGGACAAGTCATATAAGTTTATGCCATCTATTCATTGTGAGATTTCTACAATAAAAATCACTGCATACTAAAATCGCAACTGTTTATACTTCAATCAACGTGCCAAAGCCAATGATACCAATACAAAATCGCTATTGAATATCAATATTAGTCTTTGAAAGTCAATATGCCCACATAGCGCTGCCATCAAGTTAAATCATCAGTTCTTAAAATCAAAACCCTAATTTGTTATCACAGTGAGTTCAAACAATACATCATGTCAGAGTTCCAAGACATCATCAATTATCCAAGCCAATATTGCTCATCTATACTAAGTCAATAAGCCAAATCTTGACAAACCCTTGCAACAATTTATCGATTACTGTCATATACTAGCTTCAACGATCAAATCAAAATAACATATTACTATTCCTATTCAAGTCCCCTACAAACACATGTTTAGTCAACACATTTACATTCTCTATAGTAAAATATTCAAACTTCCCTACTCATAGGACTTTCTATTGCCTGCTCCATATCTGTAGGATTGGCATATTCCTGGTGCACTCTCAGTGCTCCATAATAGGTGTATGGATCTTATGGAGAGTTTCTCCATTTGAATGGGAAGCCAATACTGTCATGCATCACTAGAACTATTAGATCATGTCATCACACTATATCAAGTTCTAACACATATATTCATCATGGTCGAAATAGGTCACCATCAACTACTTCATCATGACATCAAACTTTCATCAAGGGTTAGAGTCATGATTAGGGAAGCTGATAAGAGTATCATCATACTTTAAGGATCATAATCACTACATTACTTCTTTTACATTTATTTGGTCATCAAGTCAAGGCATCTAGATTTATCACATTGTCCAATTTACTAAGCTTATCAAAATCTAAACAAGGTCAACAAGAAGATCTCAAATATCAATCTTATGGTTACACTTTCGTCATCCAGGTTACCGTGCTTATCACAAGCATTAGCAATAGTATCAAGATCAATGCATCCAAGAAATTCATCATGTCTAAGATGTGAGATGCTTTTCCAAACATCAAGTATACCAATACATCAAAAATCAATGTTTCTAAGTAGTTTTACCATGACTCATTATCTCATCATAAGTACCATGAATCAAACTTACTTTCATATGCATGCATGAGCCATTTGCGAAGGTGATATTCTCATCATACCTTAGAGCTTACCTTGCTATTTAATATTGCAGATGAAACATAACATGGAAACAATGCACCATACATACCTTGTAGTATTCAGATACATGTGCACCTGTATTTGACATTGGCAGCTGGAGCACTTTGTCAACCTTGCATCAGGTGTCTCTTTTCCTTTTCCAACACTAGCTCTTCTCTTCCTACACTAGCCATCTTTTCCTGCACCTCAGATGATCCTCAAGAAGGATCAACTTATCACAACTCATCAAGAGGTTAGAAGTATCGCAATACTCAAATATACATGCAAGGAATATAATCAATGATCAAATCAATAAATCTAAAATCGAGTAAAGACATAAAGGAGTAAAATAAATCGAAAAGTACTTATCTTCAATGAGAGGTGATCATCTCCCTCTTGAACCAGCCTTCAAGAATCGTGACTGTCCATTGTCAATATAACATTGTTGCCTTCAATATATTCATCAACTTTCATCAATAACCAAGGCCTAATTGAGACTATCCCATCTAGGGCTACATCAAATCTATCATAAGTGCTAGAACATCTTCACACTGATCATGCTAGGGTTTCTACGTAGCATATCTCAAGTATGTGTCATAATCCAGGCTTTCTTGAAAACGCTAACCTCATAATATACATCAAACACTAATAATCAAATTCCCTAGAGTTTCCTTCAAATGCTAGTATTCTTTTAGGTCTCCTCCATCTTCTCTTGCTTCCAACAAAGGTGTCTTCATAGGGGTGATCTTCAATTACTTTTCTTCCACCCAACTCTGATAGCATGTTAAATTTTTCATAGGGATATATTGTTCTGTGCTTTAGATAATTGCATTTCTTCATTTACACATTAAATTCACCTCATAGCATCAGATCATTATTCAAATTTACAATAGCATTCAAAAACTTATGCAATTATATAGAAAGAGTGATATCATCAATGCAGCAGAACAAAATAGAAGAAAAACGTTCACACATAGAGACACCAGGATTGGTCGAAGACCATGGAAAAACCCACTACAGGGAAAACCCTTTCAACTTCTTCTTATTAGATTGTCATTGAATGAATCAACAAAAGAGAGTACAATGATCCATAACTTCAACCATAATCTTATCCAGCAAAATTAACTAAACAACATCATCAGATGAACCCGACAATGCCAATAATCACAACCCTGATTCAAAGGTCTACAGTTAACTGTCACTGTTTGTAGTCAACTCCCGAACTCTGCAGTCAATTGGAAAAATCTTCTGTTAACTGCAAAAACCAAACCCTAGGTCCCAACGCACAGAGAGAGTGTCATGCGTGCAGCTAAAACCCTTCAACCATGCATAGGTCTGCATGCCAATGATTATAGCCAAAATATATTTGTGACAAGCCTATAGTTGTGACCCGAAACCCTAGAAATATGTGTGAGCTTCAGACCCTGCAATTTCAGACCTGTGCGAGCCAATCTCCACGAACTGCCTCAGAGCTGAATAGAAGAATGCTTCATGATCATGTCCAAATGAGGTTGAGGTCACTTGTATTTATAGACTTCCAAGAGTGTCCAATTTGCTTTAGGGCTGACTTGATCAAATATGCACATGTGGGCTTTAATTCATAAATACACTTTCCCTTATCCAAATTGAGCGCTTCAATAGTCAAAATTGGTCCTCTTGAAAAGAGGAATCTCGTCCCATGGTTGGAATTTGTCACTAAGCTGCCAAATTAACTTTTCTTATCCACACTCCCTTTGTAAGAAGAGCGATAAGCACGGGTCATAAACAAATGACATCAATAAAACAAAGCCTGGATTTCATAACATACCAACCAAGAAATTTAACAACAAAATGATCCAATGAAATGATAGTATGCAAGTGACTTTAGGATAGTAGCTGGGATTCGCCTCAAGAAATGCGCTAGAAACATATCTCTGAATAGGACCAAGTTTGATTAAATCACCTTTCAAATTACCCTTAACAAGGTTGTTGATATGCTTTCCTCAGAGCCACGAATATAATCAAATGATGTCGTAGCTATATATCAGAGAATGCCACAAATGTGAACCAAAAGAGGGTCGAAGATATATCTTTAATATTTTTCCTTAACTCGGATTGATATCAAGTATTGTTCTACTCCAGATCAAATTGTGATCATGCGACATAGAGATGGTTTGTATTTTAGCCTTAGATTACACAATAGAATTGTCCCTTGGAGGGCTAAAATTAGGGCAAAACTTTAGGGCACAGACCAGTGCTAAATACAATGCTTTATGGAGGGTCGAAACAAGTAAATTTTTGGGTTTATACAATAGAGCTTGGAAGGACGAAATAAACACAAAGCTTAAGCCTTAAAATCAGCGTGAAATGCCTCAGTGAAAGTGCATAGAGAACCCTTAAGGAGGCCAATTCAGAATCCCAACAATGAGCTAATTTTACCCATAGTGACTAGCTCAGAAACAAAGGAAAAAGAAAAAATTATGTGCCAAAAAAAAACACTCAAATAGCCTTAGACCAGTCCATAAAACAACCACAAATTTTGACCTTGGGATATTCAAGACTCTCCTAGCTGCAAAGTTATTTCACAGAAATATTATCCTTTAATCCATTGCTCAAATGAGAGAAAAGGATCTACTATATATAGAGGCAAAGGTGCCTTTTGGAGGGGCAGGTCGACCTAAGGTTTTTGGAGGGAGCTTTACTTGGAGGGAAAGATATTTAAATTTGAATTTTGAAACTTCATTTTGGAGGGAGCCAACTTGGAGAGAAGGATATTTAAATTCGAATTTTTAAACTTTATTTTGGAGCCAAAAAACTTTTGGGACCAAATTAATTTATAAAATATGAAATTGGTCCTTTGATGAATATCCCTTCAACAATAATTAATTAAAACTTCCCATGAAAATCCTTCTAGGCCCAATAACCAATGGCAAGCAACCACATCATCTTGTTTTGGGGATTTTGACCACAAGAAAGAGGCTTTAACCTTTGATCAAGCATAACTCCTTATACGAGATGAACCATGAGGCATGCCATATACCATTGGAATCGTCACGACAAGGAGCATCCAATGATGGTGGTCTTAGGAGCAAATCCATTGATCTTAATCCTCAAAATCATAAACAAGTGCGAGGCTTCTAGGGTTTTTCAGAGTTATTGGAGCCTTAATCAATGCAATCTAGATAGGTATTCAGAGTGTTCAGGAACTGATGTTGGCATCAATGTCAACACCATACAACAATCTCCCCCTTTGTCATTGATGGCAACACATACTTCCCTTGCAATCACTGCTCCCCCTGACTCCATGCCTATGATCTTCTTTTCTTGATTTCTCTCCCCCTTTCACATCAATGACAAAGGGTTACTCCCCCTGATAAAATATCTTCTTATAGCTTCCTGTAAAAAAACCTAACTCCCCTTGACCTGATATGCCTCATACAGGTTGCCATAGTTGATTCTACCTGAATCCTTCTGCAATTTTGTCCATGACTTTGCTTCTCAAATATATCACTCTACAAAGTTGACTAATCTTCCCACAATGTTGATCACTACTCTTACGACTTCTACTCTGATGACTTCTTCACATCTGCCATCTATCAACCTGTCAAAGGATAGATCTTCAAAAATGCAACCACTTCTACATAGACTTCCCTCTTCAACATTCACAGCGAGTCAACAAGTTGGATTCTTAAGAATAACGTATGAACCAACATTTCAGCGGAATCATCCTAAACCTTGACATCTTCCATTGTAGATTCATTATGACCTTTCGATTTTAGAAAACCTGAAATCATGATTGTGTTCGAAATACTGAGGGGGTGAATCAATATTTCTCTTCAATTATTTAATTTTTACTTTACAGAACATTAATTAACATTATCATTGGATCATAACATAAATCAACACCATTCAACAATGCATAGAATCAAGGATAGTAGACACCAGAGATTTTTAGGTGGAAACCCTTCCAGGAGCAAAACCACCAAATGCTTCTTAATATTTGTCTTCAATAAATTTACATCAATAGGAAGCATCAACTTCCAAGTTTTCAGCAACAATTAAAGGAGGCTCTAACCTCATAGTTTTTAAGCTCCAACCTGAAGGATGCTCCAACACTTTATTTACCAACTCCAACTGGAAGGATGCTCCAACGTTCAAGTTTACAATATCCAACCTAAAGGAAGCTCAGAACCCTGATTTTCCAACTTCGACTGGAAGGATGTCGCAACACCTACACAGGCTTCAACCTGCACTAACACCACCCTGTCACCCTGAAGTGTTCTCAGGCTCCAACCTAAAGGAGACTCCACTCTCCTGCCTTACACCACCCTGCCACCCTATACAACAAGTTGCCACTTACCCTAAAGGCTCTAACCTTTAATTCATCACAATGGACCACATTTCACAGTTTTCAAACTGGATCCTCCTATGCTCGATATCAATAAAAAACAAACTGCAATATAATCTTTGTTGCTTCTGCTTAGTATGTATATCAATAGTAAAGCCTAGCATCTTCGTTGTTGATCTATGCAATGGTCATCAGCATGCATACCATGTCCCTCTCAGCAATGCCTACATACATCACCTTATACAATATCTACTTAATTGATCTTCGCATCCCTGCACAACACATTTTCTTGTCATCAAATATATAGCAATGTAAACCCTCGCACATAAACTCTGCTCACATAGTCTAATAATATTGCAGCATATCAATCAACGAACCAATTTGATCTAAATCTAGTGCATAGTTTTCAATAACTCATTCATGGCATTCAACAAAAAATCATTAAGCCAACCCTTATTCATATTTTCTCTTGAACAAAGATCAAACCCTAGCAGGAGCATTCAAACACTTTATTATCAAAGACAGAACCCTAGCATCACTGCTATGCTTTTGCTCAAATGATCAAACCCTAGTAGCATAGAATTAGTGAGGGCCATTGCTATCCACATTGTCACACTACATCAGTAGAATTTTCCAAGTCTTCAACAAGGTCTGTCTCTAAGCTGTGGTCTCAATGATTCTTCCGGATCTCAATTTAGGTCAATATTTGCTCTGAAAACTCAACATAACCAAGCTAAATCATATTATAAGTTAAATGTTCTATGGAAAAGCTCTTTCCAAGCACTCTTTTACTAATTATGCAACATAATGAACCATAAGAGCCAAAATTATAAAGTTCCAACCTTACCACCAAGAGTCTCCAAACCAAGATCTTATGTATACAGTGCATGACACTTATCAATCAAAATAGACAATATGATTGATCTGAAAATGGGGCTCTTACGATTCTTGTCTAACTTACAAGAACCTCTCCCACTTCCAAAGCTTTAAATTTTCTCAAGTCTTAATGATTAACCAATGCGGAATTAAGAAATGCTTGAAAATAAGGTGTATAATGCCATGTGTTTTTAACTGTTTATGTGCTTTTAAAATTCAGTTGTTCGTGCTGATATGTAAATACATATGATAATAGACGAATGCAACGACAAGCAAATACATAAGACAGCAATTTAATATGAAGTTCACCCGAAACGCTTGGGCTACATCTCCTTAAGCTCAAGTCAAATTCGACTAGGCTCCCTGGGATTATGGCAACAGCTCTTTTACAAGTTCCACACTCAACCACAATGTTTTACACAGGAACATTGGGCTCAGAACACCATCTTATCCCTTGGCTCTTGGAGCTCTTCGGCTTTCTGGCTCTGGCTCTTGGCTTTGGCTCTGGCTCTTGCTCTGGCTCTTGGCTCTGACTCTAGCTCTGGCTCTTTGGCTCAAGCTCTAGTTCTCGCTCTCAGCTCACGCTTCTGGCGCTCACTCTGGCTCTCGCTTCTGGCGCTCGCTCTGGCTCTTGGCTCTAGCTGTGGCTCGTGGCTCTCTGCTTTGGCTCTCTAAGCTCTTTCTCTCGACCTTCACATGCCTCTATGAATCGCTTGACCTCCAAGCAACTCCAACAACAGTATCCTGCTGTCAATTGAGCTCTCTAGCTTTTCACTCGACCTCCGAGTGATTCCAAAGACTCTCTGCGCATTCATCTTTCTCTCATTGTTCGCTCTCCTCTCTTCTTCTCCCCCCTCTATCTCTGTCAGTCTGTGGCTTTAAGCCATCTGCTTCCTGATTGTTCATTTCCGCTTTTAGCTCTCTCGTTCGCTGCCTTTGTCCGTTGGAATCCCTTCTTTCAGCTGTTACAGTCACTGCATCACACCTCACAGGGAAGTGGCCACCTATTCCGTAATGGATAAGTGTCAAGTTCACTGGAAACACTCGATCGTTTAAAACGACCGCTATGTCCTTTTACTCCAAGAATACCCATGGAGCATGAATCTCTGCCAACTCATCGTCCACGTCGGACTTCAAAATCCCGCACAATCTTCTTTACGACTTTGTCAAATCCGATCATCCATTGGTCGCATCTCTGTTGTTGATCTGTTGCCTCTAGATCCTACGGTCTTCGTCCATATCGCGCAGGCAAGTTGCGTGACCTCTACTTGCGTGATGTGAGCGGTTTTCTCTCTCATCCGTTGGACACGTGTCACCCAATGTATGGAATCGCGCAGGACTCGGTCGAACCCGCTTATCGCCTGAAGTGCTTGTGATATCCTGCCAGTTTTGGAGCGAGACCCGCCTTCTGACGGAATCGGCGATTCTCGTACGCTTTTATGCCTTTTCCTCGTGACCGAACGCTTAGGGCTTTCCTTCACTGAGGGGGATGCCTTGCGATACGCGATTAATGCTTTAGCGCTAATTGCGTATCAGAAACCACCTCTGTTTTTGGATTTGGCCTCCCGATTGCCAATTTGTGCCAGTGCGTGGTCACCATGGGCCAACGTTCTGTGTGCTTTGATCGAGGGTCCTCATTTTGTGCTGACCACAAATTGTCGTTGCTCAGAGGTTATTTTTGATAAGCTCGATATCCACAAGACTTTGAACTTCGGCATGAGTTTCGTTATAAAGTTTGGGTAACTTTAAAAGAGTTTAAGGATCTAATTCGGATCACACCTTCCCACTAAAAGAACTTTTTGTCCACCAAAAGACTAATACACTGATTTGAGCAATAAATGAGAGTAACAACACCCTCTTCTTTCAGCCTCCCTACACTTGGCTTTACAAAGTTCCTCTGAACCACAATCTCTAACCACTTCCCTTCTTGGATGGGTTGGTCGTCTTGGGAAGAACTATTTTCCTCCTTGACTTCATGCAGAACTTCTGCTGTGAAGTTTACAGAAGGTACTTTGAACTTCTTTACCTTGATCCTTGATCCAAGGTGGCTCAAACGAATGTGAAGTAGATCTACTCAACAAAACTTTCATTTGTACCTATTTGAAAAGCTGCCAACAACAACTATTAACAACAACAGGTATACAGACAACAACTGGATGGACTAACTCCTGCTTCAACAAAGAAACATATTTCACATCTTGTGAACCCTTCCTTGTCTTATATCTGCATACAGATGATTGACTAGATAACAAGCCAATAAAACATGCCTTTAAAACAAATGACCCTTCAGGTCAAGCATGTAGAAAAAGACCTTTAGGACTCTTTTCCAAAAGATGAAACACTTCATCATTATCTCCAATTTGGAGACCAAGTTAACTTCTCCCAAGCCAACATTACATGCATCTCATGCTCATGCATGCATTCCATCTATCAACTTTCGCTTAAGTACACTGTACTTTCGAAGCTGGGAATGAACATATTGTTGCAGCAATAAAGTGAGTTTCCTACTCAACTTCTTTCCATTTACCATTTTGGTAAGATCCTGCAACTTGCATGTATTCCACAAAGAAATGCAAACAGATGCATCAAAGGACATGCAGCCTTAATTGGATAAGAATTCTAACCATTTCTTACCAATCCATTTCAAAGGTCCCTCCTTGGTTTGCACATCAACATCAATATGTGAATCATCTTGAAACACATCAATCATGGAATCTTTATTTCCATCCCTGCCATTTTCTTTTTCCACCTTCTCCTTCAGCTTTGGTGGAAGCAGTGCTAGATTCAAAGTCCAACACCCTTCAACAAGATGTCCTTGCTTATGGCAGTAAGTGCAACACATGTGCATCCTTTTGACAGCATGATTTGCCTTGTCCTGTGGACCTTTGGCTTCTTGCTTCTTTTCCTTCAAAAGTTTCATGTATGTGGCCATCTTCTTCCAACATCTAGAAACATAATGGTTATCCAAACCACAAAAGGAACATGCAATTCTTTTTCCTGGCTTTACGAATCAAAAGGAATGTGTTTAGAACCAGATTTATACTTGCCTTTTTCATCTTTATTGCCTTCAGGAGTAGGTGAAGCAAATGAAGAAGTGGCTCCCTTTGGAACACTATCACTTTCTTCAAGGCTGTCAGAGTTTCCACAACTCTCTGGTTCAAGTGTGTGCTTCTGAACACCTACATCTTGCGAATGATGTTTCGAGCTATGCATTCCTCCTGAATACAATCCTCACACTTCTGAGGTAGAGGACCTGCAATGAAACTCCTTTTTGGAACTGTTTCAATGGCCTTCATGGAAGCTTTGGAACTCTCTCCATAAGACTGTCCATAACCAAGACCCAAATACTTAGGCCTTTCTTCAACCATTATTGGCTCAACAATACCTTGTGCATATTTTCCCAATCCTTTTCCTTCATAGCCCATCTTGGACATTAGCTTGGAACCTATGCCTTTAGTATGTTTTTCAAAAGAACCAATATAAGCATTCATAGAAGAATTTGAAGAAAAACTGGAATGGTTTACCTCTTCTTCAAGCTGATACTTGACCAAGGCTTCTTTGGCAACAAAGATTTGTGACTCCAACTCATGCATCCTTTTCAGGTTCATATTTGCAATATGAAGTTGCCTCTCCATTTCCTGCAATTTGCCAGAAAGCATCTCCTTCTCTTCCTCCACGGAATTCAACTGCTCTCTAAGTATGCTGCTCTTCCTTCCATCCTCATACATTTCTCTTACCTTGTTCATCATGATGAACAAGTCTTGCTTCATGTCTCCATCAAAGGAACTTGTGAAGAAAGAAGAATTTGAGGATTCACTTGTAGAAGTCGTCATTATGCAAATGAACAAAAGAACTTCAAACAAGATTATTAAAGAGCTTATTCAGCAACCTCTTACAACAACCTTTTGTGCTTCAAGGATTGCCCTGAGGTCCTTTGGGATAGAAGAATGCCTTCAACCCTTCTTCCTTCTTGTCCTTCCTGGACTGAGCTATCATTAGCTTTCCCTTCACCTCTGCAAACTCAAACAATAGTCAGTCAGCAACCAAGCATACAATCAATGAGGCAATCAATCCTTGACTGTCCAAAAACCTTCCAAACAAGCAACATTTGCCCTGTCAATCAAGCACTCTGATACAACTTTCTTTGAAGGTGGGGTTAATCAACCTTAAGCTTCGATACCACCTGATCTGAAAATGGGGCTCTTAGGATTCTTGTCTAACTTACAAGAACCTCTCCCACTTCCAAAGCTTTAAATTTTCCCAAGTGTTAATGACTAACCAATGAGGAATTAAGAAATGCTTGAAAATAAGGTGTATTCTGGCATGTGTTTTTAACTGTTTATGTGCTTTTAAAATTCGATTGTTCATGCAAATATGTAAATACATATGATAATAGACAAATGCAGCAATAAGCAAACACGTAAGACAGCAATTTAATACGGAGCACCAGAAACGCTTGGGCTACGTCTCCTTGAGCTCTAGTCAAACTCGACCAGGCTCCCTGGGATTATGGCAACAACTCTTTTACAAGTTCCACACTCAACTCCAATGTTTTACACAGGAACATTGGGCTCAAAACACCATCTTATCCCTTAGCTCTTGGAGCTCTTTGGCTTTCTGGCTCTAGCTCTTGGCTCTAGCTCTGGCTCTTGCTCTGGTTCTTGGCTCTGACTCTAGCTCTAGCTCTTTGGCTCAAGCTCTGGTTCTGGCTCTCAGCTCTCGCTTTTGGCGCTCACTCTGGCTCTTGGCTCTGGCTCTGGCTTGTGGCTCTCTGCTCTGGCTCTCTAAGCTCTTTCTCTCGACCTTCGCATGCTTTTGTGAGTCGCTCGACCTCCAAGCAACTCCAACAACAATATCTTACTGTCAATTGAGCTCTCTGGCTTTTCACTCGATCTCCGAGTGACTCCAAAGACTCTCTGCGCATTCAGCTTTCTCTCGCTGTTCGCTCTCCTCTCTTCTTCTCCCCCCTCTATCTCTATCAGTCTATGGCTTTAAGCCATCTGCTTCCTGACTGTTCGTTTCCGCTTTTAGCTCTCTCGTTCCCTGCCTTTGTCCATTCGAATCCCTTCTTTCAGCTGTTACAGTCACTGCATCACACCTCACAGGGAAGTGGCCACCTATTCCGTAATGGATAAGTGTCAGGTTCACCGGAAACACTCGATCGTTTGAAATGGCCGTTATTTCCGTTTACTCCAAGAATGCCCGCAAAACACAAATCTTTGCCAACTCATCGTCCACGTCAGACTTCAAAATCCCGCACAATCTGCTTTATGACTTTGTCAAATCCAGTCATCCATCAGTCGCATCTTCGCCGTTGATTTGGAGCCTCCAAATCCTATGGTCTCCATCCATATCGCGCGGGTAAGTTGCGTGACCTTTACTCGCGCGATGTGAGCAGTTTTCTCTCTCGTCCGCTGGACACATGTCACCCAGTGTATGGAATTGCGTAGGACCCGGTCGAACCCGCTTACCGCCTGAAGTGCTCGCGATATTTTGCCGGTTTTGGCGTGGGACTCGCCTTCTGACGGAATCGGCGATTCCTATACGGTTTTATGCCTTTTCCTTGTGACCGAGCACTTGGGGCTTTCCTTCACTGAGGGGGATGCCCTGCTTTAGCACTAATTGCGTATCAGAAACTACCTCTGTTTTTGGATTTGGCCTCCCGATTGCCAATTTGTTCCACTGCGCGGTCACCATGGGCCAACGGTCTGCGCGCTTTGACTGAGGGTCCTCATTGTTCCGTACTGACCACAAATTACCATTGTTCAAAGGTAATTTCTGATAAGCTCGATATCCACAAGACTTTGAACTTCGGCATGAGTTTCTTTACAGAATTTGGGTAGCTTTAAGAGAGTTTAAGGATCCAATTCGGATCAATGATTATAACAACTTTTAACCAAAATACTATTGTTCTAAATTTTTGAGTCAAGATAGACTAAAATGCATAGTTATTATCAACACTTTCCTGTAAATCGAACTTTCCAAACTGTCCCTTGTTCAACTCCATACCCATGATTCTCCAACGCTAACACATTTCCTAGATTTCTGGCAAATACCAATCGATCTTTCACCTCGACGTTGGTCAATTATTAACATGGACTATAAACAATAGTTGCAATCTTGATTATTAAATAGTAGCGGAGCAGATTCAATTCGAGATCGACCAGCAGATCGTTCGAGCGTGATGGAAACTGAGTCAAGAATACATACTTTGCAAGATACCTCGATGGAGAGCCTGCTTAAGAGGTGGTTTACCGAGTCTCGATTAAGAATTAATTTACTATTCCAGTAGCTAAGCAAGAAAAGATAACATCGCAACGCTTTGAGAGCTTATCATATCTTCAATCTTTATAGCATATCTAAGTTGCACGAAACGGGGAAACGGGGAAGCGAAACGAAACGCGACCTCCCCAAATTTTGGAAACGGGGAAACGCGAATATATATAATAATATATATATATATATATATATTATATATATATATATATATATTAAAAACATTTAAAAATATTAATATATATATGTGCAATCATAAAGCATTAATGAATTATGATACATTTACTTAAACATTTTAACATTAAGATTAAATTTACAAGTGATTAGAAACCTAAAAAAAATTAAAAATTAATTAGAGAAAAAAAAAAAAAAAAAAAAAAAAATTAAAAAACAAGCATTATTTTGTGGGAAACGGGGCCCGTACGGCGTGGAAACGCGTTTCCGTTTCGTTTCCGTACGGAAACGATCCCTCCCCCTGCATTTCCTGCAACTTAGTAGCATATGAAGGCTAGGTTGGCCGCACTTTCTATCAAGAGATAAGTCAACTGCAATTGGCTATCACAACTTTGGCTAATGGTTACTTTTGCGAATAGTGTCCTCCAGGCGATCAATGCTAGGAATATGCCTATGAGCCCTCAATTCAAATGCCTCAACACAAGGATCATCCCATGGAAATTTTCCACAATTTTCAAAATCACGCATAAGGAAAAACTCAAACTAGTACCCAAAAGAGATTTGTACCATGTCCATGCATCACCCTCAAGGGGTTGCATGAATATCTTCATCACTACATTGTCATTCTACCTCGAAATCATACACAAATTTTCAAAATTAGTCAAATGATCCTCAACCGACACTACATTGTTCCCTACAAACTTAAGTAAACATTTCTAAGAATTATCTGTAAGAAAATCACAAGGTTGATCAACAATTCCAATGAAATCTAATGCGTTATAAATAGTAAGGGTAAGCCTCACTAGATTTCCAATTTCTTCCATTTAAAAGACATGAAAATAAGCAAAACTATCGCCATAATATTAACTTGAGAAAAAAATAACCATGAAACCAAAGAAAAAAGTGGTTGAAGTGTACTTACTAAAGAACTTTAAAACATTAGAAGTGGAATGCAATGAACTTACCAAAGAATCTAATATGTTTACCAATCTATTTGAAGCTCTTGGTCAAAATCTAGTCATGTTCCAAAAAATATGCTTAGGTTCACTCGAGCACATAACTATGGCCTAAGTATGGTCAAATCGCGGGATTTCTTGTCAATCAATATGATTCAAACATACCTACAATAGAGTTGTGGGGTGAGTAAAATAAAATACTATAATTTAAACAAAAACTCATTGATGTCTTTGGAATAAACTAGAATTGATGACAATCCCTAACAACAACGCCATTTTGTTAGCACAAATTTTTGCATTCTAAATGGGATGAAATAACATCAATATCCTAGAGTGGAAATTAGTATAACATTTAGGAATATATACCCTTTGTGTCACATGCAAAGTTTCCTTTCCATTCAAGTTGGTGCTTGCCAACCATAGAGGGAAGCACCAAGTCTCACATGCATTGGTCTTCCTATAATTATGCAAAATAACACATAAAAAGTAGCATTGTAATGGTTGCTTTTAGCTAGCAGATTAGAGACCAAACGAGTTGTGAAATACAATGTTTTATGGCGAAATTATCTCAAGTCTTATATTTTAAATGAAAATATAAAATAGATAAAAAGGGTTGTAAAATGGCATATTTTTAGCCAAAAAAAGGGTCATAAGTTTTACAATATTGGACAAGAAAACAATTGGAATATCAATCAACCAAAAGACATAATAGATCAAAATTGAGCTTTATCCTTCAAAAGCTAGGAGGCTAGTTGCACTAAGGAAACTACTATAGAATTGAGACAATGATGTTCCTACACAATAGAATAGAAGCTAGAAGAGAGAAGGAGAAAACAATCAAGAGAGAAAGAAGTAATCTGATGTTACAGAAGAAGATCCACTTCCAAGAGTGACCTCTTCCATTTACGGACCAAGGAGGTTGAATTACCCATGCAAGATTCCCTCAACCAATGCGAAATGTTGTCAGAGGAGAGGTGAATTGTCCATATGCTTGAATGATGTTGAGGTTTGCTTCAAAGTGACAAATAATGCAAGTGAAGAAAGCTTAATTAAGTGGAGGAAAAAGTGTAGGAGATAATCCATGTGCCTTATTGAGCAAAGGAAAAGTGGTGTGAAGTGAGGATAAAGTGGAGAGCGAGAAATCGATGCCCATTAGTCAACTAAGGATAGAGGGGAGTGAAATAGTAATGCAATAGAGTTAAATTGGTGAAGCACTAGGGTGAGATGTAGATTGACTAGCCATGCACATGGGAGAAGAGGAGATAATTCTAGTCTAACTAAAATCAAACTCAAGAGAGAGAGAGAGACAGTTAGAATAAAGCGAAGAGGAGAAAAGGAATCCATGGATATAGTTAACTCAAAAGGACACCTCACGATTTTCCCATGTAGGCAAGTGACTTAGTTAACCCCAAAAGATGCCAAGTCACTCCTAAACTCATGCATGCGTCCTAGTAGTCTACAATTGACTCACTCAAGCAACCTAGTTAATTCACTAACACATCCAACCCACCTCAAATGACTCCACTTCACTCAAGCTCATGTTGTTGAGAAATCTAGGGGCAGCTAGAGAGGCCCAAAACTTCGATCTTGTTCTTCTTCTTCTTCCTCATCCTTTCCCAGCTTCTATCTTGAGGAGATCAAACTTGCTTGAGTGTGTGTCCAAATGAGGCCGAGTTCCTTCTTATATATAGGCTTTTGAGGGCTATCAATTGATTTCTTTAAGCCGACTTGTCCCTTCATGTAGGTCGACTTCATTTTTATGCCATGACGAGGTCTTGGAGGGTCTTTTGACTCTACTTTGACTCAAATAAATTTTCTTTACAATATGTAACATGCCCAAATGGGTCTTCAATACATGACAATGACTCAATTGACTTTATGACAAACCTAGAATCACTCAATGGATACTTGACCTAAAAAATAAAATTCTCTTGAGCATGAAACCCATGCCTCAGGAATAACAAAAATAAATTTATTTTTCTCTTTTCATTAAATACATCAAAACATGATTACATATGTCATTATAAACACTGAACCTAGTTACATATTTCAACACATGCATTCACCAAAATCTTTCCATTTGTCCCTCCCATACAATGCCATGTGTCACCCCTAGACTGCCACATGTCACTCATGCAAGGCCACTGCAAAAAATAGAAAACTATTTGCATGTCCTAAAGCCCATACTCATTAGGCTCATATTTCAGTGAGCAATCCAAATATGCCATCAGAATTGTCATGCAAAAACTGTTAAAAATAGAAATACCTTGCATGTCAATGAAACCTGTTAATTTGGCGGCTCAGGAACAAATTCCGTCCTTTGGACAGCCTTCCTCATCAAGAAAGACCCCTTCTAGCCCTTGGAAGAATTTAATTTGGTCAAGGAAAAATATAATTTTTAATGATGGAACCACATGTGCACAAAGGTATCGGTCGGCCTAAAGGTCAATTTGGGTCTCTCCTCCAACACATATAAATACACCTCAAGGTCACCTCATTTGGACATCATCATCACTCAACACATAATCTCTCTCCTCTTCTGATTGGTTTGTACAAGTCTAAAATAAGGAGGTCTGAGTTCACACGTGTGACTAGGAAGGAGTCTAGTTCTGATTTTCTGCATTGAATTTTCCGTTTGGGCAGTCGTTGACCAATTTTGACTTGACATTTTGACTTGCTTTGACATGGAAAAATCTGATTTTTTTAGGCTGAATTGACAGGTGAAGGAACTGAATTTTTCTAGGCACTTTGACTTGGGTTGACCGAAGGTCTGTTGAATGAAGTTTGATCACAAAATTTTGAAGTTTGATTGCAGGTATTCTCTCTCCTTTGACAGCCTCTTTGATTTTGACTGAGATTGGACCAGCAAGGAAGGTCAAATTGTTTGACTATTGACTGAGCTCTCTTGGAGGATTATTGACCATTGACTTGTGGACTAGTTAGGGCACCATTTGTTGTTGTTGATTTTTGTCGACTTTGACCAGAATTGGAGATTTGACTTTTGGGCTCATCTCTTGAATATTGGTTAGTGGATTGTTGGATATGTCAAAGATTTGACTTTGACTCTATTGATGTATTGGAACATTGTATCTCTTTGCTAAACATTTAATGACAATCTAATAGAAGAAGAATTTGAAAGGGTTTTCCCCCTTGTGGGGTTTTTCCCTGGTCTTTGACCAAATTTTGTGTCTCATGTTATTGCTCTTGGCGTTCTTCTATTGTGTAATGGATTTATTGTTCTATCTACAGTTGCTCATTGTCATTGGAAGATTAAATTTATTTAAAAGTAATTGAAGAAATAATTGGGCTAAGTGATTGTGTTAGCATAGAACAGTGGAAAATTAACATGGTATTAGAGTTGAGGTGAAGACAAGCCCAAGGAGACAAGAGATTAAATCAATCACCTTTGAAGGAATCTATTTGGAAGAAGCTACTTGGTCAAGATGTCTACCTCATACTTCAAAGATATAGAAAATTTGGATGACTGATCAAATTTTGCTACTTGGAAGATCAAGTTGGAAGTAACATTGAATGAAAATGATGTTCTGGAATATGTGGAAGGAAAAGTACCTGGGCCACCAGAAAATGCTCCTGCTGCTACCAAGTCCAAGGATAAGAAAGGCGAGCTCGAAGCCAAGAAAAATACTTATTGATTCTTTGAAAGATAATTTGCTTACTTACATTGGAAAATTGAAGAAGTCCAAGGATATCTATGACAAGTTGGTTGTGATGTATGAGGTCAATAATTTGAATCACATTCTTTCCTTGAAGAATCAACCCAAGGACATTAAGATGAACAAAGGGGAAACTATGAAATCATATGTCATGAGGATATCCCAACTAAGGGATCAATTGCAAACTGCTGGAGAGCCTATATCTGATAGAGAGTTGGTGCTCGTTTCTGTTCAAGGCCTTACTCCTATTTGGGAAACCTTCATAACTACTATAAGCAACAATGATAAGTTCCCGACATTTGATGATCTCGTAGGTAAGTGCACTCAAGAAGAAACCAAAATGATATCCAGAGGGAGGATTCAAAAGCATGAAGGAGAGCCCCTTGCATTTGTTGCACAAGACAAGAAGAGGAAAACATGAGGGAGACCATCTGGTTCAAGAAAGCCTACCCCTGAATCAAAGGACTCCAAAAGAAGAGGAACAAGAATTGAATGCTTCAATTGCCACAAGCATGGTCACTATGCCCGAGATTGTCTAGAAAAGAGACATGCTCCATGGTCCAACTACAACAACAATCATGGCTTCAACAATAACATATTCAACATTAGAAGAAGAGGAGATGATAGAAGAAGAAGAGATGGTAGAAGAAGAAGAGATGCTCCTGATCATCGTGAAGAAAACCATTGTCCTCAAAAGAAACCAAGGAACTCCAAGTATGGAAATAATACAATTGCCACTCAATCTAAATATATTCTTATTTCTGCTCTTTCTAGTTCCTCTCCTCCGGATTTGTGTGATGGTTGGTAGATAGTGGGGCTTTTAGATGTTTCTCTAGGTACCAAGAAGTCCTCTCAAATCCCTTTACAAGGGAGACTAATCCAAAGATCATCCTTGGGGACAACTCCACTTATCTTGTGAAGGGTTTCGTGTTTGATAAATTTCATTTGGATTATGGGGAAATCGTACTTCTTCATGATGTTATGTATGTACAGGGAAATGTTATGTATGTACGGGGATTAAAGAAGAACTTGGTATCTATTTCTACCTTGCAAGATAAACGGATGAGAGTTTCCTTTATAAGAGGAAAGGTCCTCACTTGGCCTGTGGAATCTCGCATGAGAAATGCATTCACCTTGGGATCCAGAATTGAAGGACTCTATAGAGTCAATGGAAGACCATTGCGAGCACTAGTGCACGATAGCAATCATCAAAGCGATCTATGGCACCAAAGATTTGCACATCTACACTATGAAGCCCTACCTAAAATAAGAAGGATGGTTTCTGGAATGCCTGAGGTTCAATCTAATCATGATGGAGAATGTCTAGGATGTGTCAGTGGAAAGAAGTCAAGGGGACCATTCCCTTCTAGCAAAAGTAGGTCCAGTGTCATTCTACAACTCATTCATTCTGACCTATGTAGACCCATGTCGGTAAATCTATGGATGGCTATCTATATTACATAATCTTTGTGGATGACTTCTCCCAGAAGACATGGATATTCTACTTGAAGCGCAAGGACAAAGCATTTGAAATGTTCCAAGATTTCAAGGCACCGATAGAGAATCAAACAAGGAAAAAAATCAAGGTCTTCAGGTCTGACATTGGTGGAGAATATACTTCTAATGAATTCATTGACTTCTGCAAGAAGGAGATCATTGTACCCTACAACCCCAAGCAGAATGGTGTGCCTGAAAGGAAGAAAAAGACTATCATGGAAGTTGCCAGAGCCATGTTGCATGATCAAAAGTGTCGAAGTTTCTTTGGGGAGAAGCCACTAATACAACGGTCTATGTTTAAAATACGATTCCTCATGAAGCCCTGGGTGACAAGACTCCTGAAGAAGTGTTCTCGAGTGTGAAGCCCGATGTTGGACAGTTGAGGATATTTGGTTGCCTCATGTCCTTTCATGTGCCGAAGGACAAGAGGAACAAGTCGGAAGCCACTGGAAAGAAAGGTACATTCGTTGGGTATTGTGATAACTCTAAAGCTTTTAGAATGTGTCTGCTCAAAGGAATATTAAGTTTATTAAGGATGTGACTTTCGACGAAGATGTTGCCCTTGGAAAAGCAAGGGACATTCCTCCTCCTCCTTTTGTTGAGAAAAAGGATGATGACATGGACCTACTAGAAGGTCCTTCTGTGCCCAAGCCGAAGAAAGATGTTGTTGATGATCCCATGGAACCTATGGACCCCTTATATCCTCCTCCATGTGATCCCCCTACCAGGAAGAGACCTCTTTGGCTTTGTGATACATTACACGATGTTGAAAATCATGTTCTTGCCAGAGGAACCTTCAGAGAATGTAAGAAGCCATTTTGATACCAGGGATATGTTGTGCGTATGACCTCCATCATGCAAGTTGAACCCCACACCTTTGAAGAAGTTGTGAAAGAGCGGGTTTGGAAATATGTTATGGCCGAAGAATATGAATCCATTATGAAGAATGATGTGTGGGAAGTGGTTCCGAAACCTAAAGGGAAGTCTGTTGTGACTTCTAAGTGGTTGTACAAAATCAAACATGGGGCTGAGGAAGTATTGCGAAATATAAGGCGAGGTTCATGGCTAGAGGTTTCTCCTAGAAAGGGAGAAGACTATGATGATATGCTTGCACCTATTGCTCACTATACCACCATTAGATCTATTGTTGCCCTTGCTACTAGCCAAGGATGGACAGTTCACCAGATGGATGTGAAAATTGCATTTCTTCATGGCATACTACAAGAGAAAGTATATGTTCAGCAACCACAGGGTTTTGAAGTACACAACAAGAAGACTCATGCTTGCAGCCTGAAGAAGGCACTATATGGTTTGAAGCAAGCCCCTAGAGCCTGGTATGCTCATATTGATAGCTACCTGGTGAGGCTTGGATTCACAAGAAGCAATGCTAACCCGAGCCTCTACTTCAAAGTGGTCCAAGGTATGCCTCTTATTTTGGTTGTATATGTTGATGATTTATTCTTGACAGGTAGTGAGCCTCTGATGCTCGAGTGAAAGAGGGAGTTGGCCTCTGAGTTCGAAATGAAAGATCTTGGACTTATGCATTACTTCCCGAGATTAGAAGCGTGGCAAAAGCCTGACGGAGTTTTCCTTTCTCAAGGAAAATATGTTATGAAACTGTTGGAAAGATTTGGAATGGTAGAATGCAAGTCTATGGCCACACTAATGGAGATGAATTTCAAGAAGTTATGCGGAGATGTTACAGGACCTTAGTTGGCAAATCCCTCTAAGTATCGACAGTTGATTGGGGCATTGATGTTCCTTGTCAGCACCCATCCAAACATATATTTTGCAATTAACACTTTGAGCCAATTCATGACTAAGCCTCTTCATGCACATTGGGTTGCTGCCAAGCATGTGTTGAGATATTTGCATGGAACGATTAATCTTGGTCTGAGATATAATTCCAGCGATGTGAGGTTCCATGGATATACTTATGTTGACTGGGTTGGAAATCTTATTGACATGAAAAACACTTCAGGATATTGTTTTAGCCTTGGATCTGCCATGATATCTTGGATGTGCAGGAAGCAGAAGTCTGTTGCCCTTAGTACTGTCGAGGATGTGTATATTGTTGCCAGCATGGCGACCTATGAGGTTGTATGGTTGAGGAAGCTCTTGGAGAGTGTTTCAACAAGTATTGGATACAACAGTGATATATACGACAACAAGAGTGGGAACTGACTAGCAGAGAATCTTGTATTTCATGACAAGTCCAAGCATATTGAGATCGGGTATCATTACATTTGAGATATGGTGCAGAGAGGAGCAGTGATACTCAATCTCAATCACATTTCGACAAATGAGCAGATAGCAGACATTCTTAGGCTTTGCTGAAAGGGAAGTTCTTGGTCTTCAGACAGCGGCTTGTACTAATGGATGTGACCCTCTCAAGTAAGGGTCCTAGTTGATCGAGGACCTTGAGCTATGCTCTTCCCCCTTGTTTGAGCTTTCAAGGAGAGGAATTGAACCATAGAGCTCCTAGGGTTTGGGGAACTCTAGGCAATAGGATAAGGTGTGATCCTTACCCCTGTGGTAAGTCGATCTTGCCTATTGTCACTATAGGGTGTGTGTGATCCTTGTCATTTATGACAATTGTGTATCTCCCCCTACCATCAACTCTGGGACTTGGGAGAGTATATCCAAGTTGGCATCCTACCCACAAGTTGGGCTTGTTCGGCATGTTCCCCCCATCTGGCCAATGGGTTGACGTGACTTGAGATAGGGTGTGATCCTTTCCATTTATGGTAAGTAGTATCATCCTCAAGTGATGGGATGCAGGTGTTCTACCACTTGACTCTTGAGGATCAAGATGGGAAGGATCAACAGACAATAGGACAGAGAGTGATCTTTACTTGTCATGGTAAGTAAATCTCACCTATTGTCACATGTCAATAAGATAGAGTATGATCCTTACCCTTGTGGTAAGTGGATCTCGCCTATTGTCCTTGGATAGAGGATGGTAGCTTGAGCTTCCTTATGATGATGATTATTCTTCCCCTTTAGATTCGAGGGTGTTCAATAGATGAGTAGAGATGAGATATGATTCGGTTTAGTGATGACGATGACGAGATTCATGATGCAGTCAGAAATTTCTCCCTACCTGAGAAGGAGTATTAATTTGGCAGCTCAGGGACAAATTCCCTCCTTTGGAAACCTTCCTCATCAAGAGAGACCCCTCCTAGCCCCTGGAAGTGTGAGAATTCTTGAATCTAACACATCAGAAACCCCTACTGCAAATACTGGTTTACAATCTCCTACTTGTTCTTTGCATTAACAAGTTATTTAATTTCATAAACAACGATGAAAATACTATTGCAGCTTACACATACATACAGAGCATGAACTGAAATAAATTGAGACAATCACACAAGGGACACTGTTATTTTTGGACAAACGTCCCCGAAAAAACCCAATTCGAGAAAACTGATGCAGCATATAGAGGGTTTGTATTATTAAGCAGATTTCTAAAAACAGCTAGGATGCCAAAAATGGCTCACCCAACAGAGAATATCCTCGGCAGTAGTACCTCTATCCGGAGACAAATATTCCGGCAAATCAACAACCAGATGATCAAACCCCACAGTGACTCCGGTTGTTCCCTATGCTGGGCAATGAAATCTGCTCCAAGCACTTCTCTGGAACTGCGTCACTCCAGGATTTGCATCACCCTCCCGACTCAAAATTTGTTGATCTACTCTCAGTCTGCCGCACAGAATCTCCCCAGCGCTACCCCTGAGGCCCGCGTCAGCCTCTACGGCTTCTGTGTCACCTGCGTCAGCCTTCTGCATCTTCTGCATCAACTCTTTGGCCTCTGTGTCAGCCTTTTTAGGGCCTACGCTGCCTCTCTGCTATGTATTCTTCAGCCTCAGATGAAAATCCCTTGTCGAACTATCCCTCACTGCAACTTTGATCACTAACTCGATTTCCTTAGCAAACCTCGCCCCAAAAAATCGAATTCTTTGATCACTTCGTGTATCTCCAACTGACCCTTAAGCCTCCTCTTATACTTTTTCAGTTGATGAATCAACGATCGAGATTAAGTCCCTAATCAACGACTAAGATTAGAACTAGCTTGATCTTTGTCACCCATATTTCAAAAATACACATTAATATTTTTATTTTCCTAAGTTTAGACTTAGGAACCCATTAAAAATATTAATTATTTTAATAACTCCTCATCCGGGTGGAATTTCTCTAAACAATTTCTGAGTGTTGGTGATCTCATGTGCCTTAGCCTCTCCACCAATTGCATGGCTAGAGCACATCCGATGCTACCCAAAATCAACAGGAAGAATTTAATTTAGGAAAGGAAAAATATAATTTTTAATGATGGAACCACGTGCACAAAAGTACAAGTCGACCTACAAGGAAAATTGGATCTCCTCCAATGCATATAAATACAACTCAAGGTCACCTCATTGGACATCATCATCACTCAACACATTTTCTCTCTCCTCTTGTGATTGGTTTGTACAGGTCTAAAATAAGGAGGTTTGAGTTCACATGTGTGAAGGGAAGGAGGCTAGTTCTAATTTTCTGTGTTGACTTTTCTGTTTGGGCAGTCATTGACCAATTTTGACTTGACATTTTGACTTTCTTCAACTTAGAAAAGTTTGATTTTTGGAAGTTGAATTGACTGGCGACGGAACCTAATTATTCTAGGCACTTTGACTTGGGTTGACGGCAGGGCAGAAGTCCGAAGTTTGACCACAAAATTCCAAAGTTTGACTGTAGGCATTCTCTCTCCTTTGATGCCTTTTTGAGGATTATTTTAACTCAGATTGGACCAACAAGGAAGGCAGAATTGTTTGGATGTTGACCAAGCTCTCTTGGAGGACTCTTGACCATTGACTTGTGGACTAGTTAGGGCATCATTTGTTGCTATTGATTGCTATTGACTTTGACCAGAATTACAGATTTGGCTTGTTGACTGTTGATTTGGGATAGCATCGGATGTGCTCTAGCCACGAAATTTGGTGGAGAGGTTGGGGCACATGAGATCTCCAATACCCAGAAAGGGTTTGGGCACATTCTAAATAGATCAGGAGATATTAAAATAATTAATATTTTTAATGGAGTCTCTAAGTTTAAACTTAGGGGAAATAAAATATTAATGTGTATTAATATGAATCTATGTTAGAGTGGTCCAAAAGACATGGATCAAGCCAGATCTAATCTTAGACGTTGATTAGGGACTTAATCTCGACCATTGAGATGTCAACAGGAAAAGTATAAGAGGAGGCTTGAGGGTCACTTGGAGAGTATACCAAATGATCAGTCATTCTATTCTCTAGAGCGGGGTTTGCTAAGAGAGATGGAATCAGTGGTCGGGAGAGCAGTTGAGGGGCATTGAGTACAGAGAAACAGAGAAGGCAGAGATTGTGTCGGGAGAGCAGTGCAGCAACCAAGGAGGGTGACACAGAGCCAGCAAGGGCTCATGCAGAGGCATCCAAGTGTTGTGCAGAGCACCAGAGGGGCCAGCACAGTTGACGCAGAGGCTCCCATAGCTGACACAGGGCCTCCTGGGGCTGACGCAGGCCAAGAAAGGCTGACGTAGGGCCAACGTGAGACAGAGAGGGTCTGACGTAGTCCAGATTGGGCAGACGTTGGGGTTGCAGTAGCAGTTTTGTGCTGAAGAGCTGCCAGAAGGAATTTCTGGCGTTTCAGCCAGGAGATTTCTCTCAAACTATGAGGTATAGCCACTAAGGAAATTCTCTATTGGGTAGGCCAGTTTCGGCACCCAGATTATACTCTAATATTGCTTAATAAGAAAACCCTCATATAGTTGCACCGGTTTTCTCGCATTGGGTTTTTCCGGGGACATTGGTCCAAAAATGATGGTGTCATGTGGTGTGTTTATTCTTGTTTCTTTTAGTTGTTGATCTGTAATATGTTGAGCATGCACTGGTGTTTATTTTCAGTACTTACTTTGTAAATAGCTTGTTAAAGGAAAAATAAAAAGTAGGTAGGAATAAATCAGAAAAAGTGCATGAAGGGTTTCTAAACTAAGTAAATTTAGAAACTTCAACAATGTATCAGAGTGTGATTGTAAATCATAGGAAGACTAAGAGACATCAACCAAGCGGAGCAATAGCAGCAGAAAACAGTTGTCCCAAGGTGACAGAAGCTATTTCTAGAAGCGCGGAGGCCAAGAAGTGTTAGGCAAAGCCAGCCAAAGCCATGCAGAAGAAGTTGAGAGTTGTGCAGAGCCTCAGAGAGGCCAGCGTTGCTAACGCAGAGGGCCAGAGGGTTGACGCAGGGCATCCCAGGGCTGACTCAGACCCATCTGGGGTGACGCAAAGCTAGCTTGAGGCAGAGAGGGGCTGACGCAGTTCACATGAGAGGTAGTTGCTAGAGTCTAGAACGCTGTAGAAATATTGCAGAGTGGAGCTGGTGAGGTACTGTAGTCAAAATAGCACCTGACAGAGCAGGGCCAGAGGAGTTGTTACCGAGGGTTTCTAGCTGAGGAACCTGGATTAGTCGTGCAGTTGCACAAGACGATCAGAGTAGGGGGCATCTCAGCAAGCGACAGAAGGATTTCCAGTAGGGAAATCAGGACTCAGAGGGAGTCCAGAAGAGAACTTCTAGACGGGAAGTAGAGACTCAGAGGAGTCGAACAAAGAACTTCCAGGAGGGAAGTAGAGGAGCATCATGGCACTACACAGGGTAAGAGACCAGGATAGACTAGATGGAGCATCGAACTTCGCAATCTGTAAGGCCAGAATCTTATCAATGCTTGACAGGAATCGTATCAAGAACTTCACCTTGAAGGTGATAGCTATCCTAGTCGACCCAAATGATAACGACAAGTACGAAGAGGCGACGGCGAGGGCCAAGTGCATTATCCTTGACGGGGTCAAGTATCATGTGGTACCACATATAGCCGAGAAGGAAATGGCAGTTGAGATGTGGGAGGCTCTCAAGAACCTGTACCAACATACTTCTGTGCAAAGAAGAATGTTGCTCGAGAACCAGATGAGGTCATATCAGATGAATAAGGGTCAATCGATTGACACCTTCCTCGGAGGACTGAATGAGATCCGAGACTAGTTGACTACTATAGGAGCGACATTGGATCAAAAGCTTATGGTGAGGACAGCCCTAAATGTTGTCTCAAAAGATTGGGAAGTGTTTGTCCAAAGTATCCTGGGCAGAGGGACTCTCCTACCTTGGGACGAGATGTGGGCAGCTCTTCGCCAGGAAGAGATCAGACGGCAGTCGAAGACAGGTAGCAGCAGCAAAGGGATCAAGGTCAAGGAGGAGGAGGAGGATGTGGCCCTAGCATCTGAGGGAAAGCAAGAAAAGCAAAACAAGAAAGATCTCTACAAGATCAAGTGCTTCCACTATGCGGAGATGGATCATTATGCGACCCAGTGCCCAAGGAAGAAGAGTAAGCGAGAGTCTTCCCAGACTAAGGCAGCACCAACATGGGCAAAGAAGGAAGTTTTGACAAACGATGATTGTGCCATGAGTGCACATGTACCACTTGAGCAGAAGTGGGGAGACATCAAGCTATATTCAGGTGGACTACAAGTGATGAGGGGCAGGATCCTTGAGGCACCCAGCCTCTTGGATTAGACCTTGCTACAAGAGCCCCGAAAAGGAGTAACTGGACTGGCTGAGTCAGGTAGAGACAGATGCAGATGGAGCGGCAAAGAGATTTATAGTGCAGGAGTCCCAAGATAGCACAGAGCTAGCAGGCTGCAGCAATGCGAGAGGCACAGGAGTGTTACACCAGTGCAGGAAGCCACATTGAGGTGTGCAACGATGCCAGATGCAGGGAGTTGTTGCAACAGCGCAAAGATCAGAGAGAGGGAGCACTTGTTAGTGGCAGAGGAAGCTTCAGCATCAGAGGGTGTTTCTAGCCCAACAGGGAGGTCAGTTAGGAGATCAGTTACTTACTTCTCAGTAACTAAGTTGCAGTGCAGCAGTGGGCAACACGATCCAACATGATGAGAGTTGGTGCAGTGCAGATGCAGTGTTGGGAGGAAGTACCAGCAGCAGCACGAATGCAGAGGGAGTTGTCGTACAGATGCAGCAATGGCAGTGGCAGAACCATGGGCAACAGTACAGGAGGCAGCAATGCAGAGGATGGTGGGCAGGAAGGCCTAGCATCAGCACAGGCACCGATGCCGGATGATCAGAGTAATACTCAGTGAGGAGTATTGCTAGAGCACAGTCCTTGCTAAAAAAAGGAGTGTTGATTTGGGGTAGCATCGGATGTGCTCTAGCCATGAAATTTGGTGGAAAGGTTGGGGCATATGAGATCTCCAATACCTAGAAAGGGTTTGGGCACATTCTAAATAGATCAGGAGATATTAAAATAATTAATATTTTTAATGGAGACTTAAGGAAAATAAATATTAATGTGTATTAAAATAAATCTATGTTAGAGTGGTCCAAAAGACATGGATCAAGGTAGATCTAATCTTAGTTGTTGATTAGGGACTTAATCTCGACCGTTGAGATGTCAACAGGAAAAGTATAAGAGGAGGCTTGACGATCACTTGGAGAGTACACCAGATGATCAGTCATTCTATTCTCTATAGCGATGTTTGCTAAGAGAGATAGAATCAGTGATTGGGAGAGCAGCTGAGGGTCATTGAGTACAGAGAAACAGAGAAGGCAGAGATTGTGTCGAGGAGCAGCACAGCAACCAAGGAGGGTGACGCAGAGCCAGCAGGGCTCACGCAAGGCCATGCAGAGGTAGCCAAGTGTTGCGCATAGCACCAGAGGGGCCAACACAGCTGACATAGAGGCTCCCAGAGCTGATGCAGTGCCAGCGTGAGACACATAGGGGCTGACGCAGTCCAGATCGGGCAGATGTTGGGGTTGCAGGAGCAGTTTTGTGCTGAAGAGTTGTCGGAAGGAATTTTTGGGGTTTCAACCATGATATTTCTCTCAAACTGTGAGGTATAGCCACTAAGGAAATTCTCTATTGGGTAGGCCAGTTTCAGCACCCAGATTGTACTCTAATATTGATTAATAAGAAATCCCTCAGATAGGTGCACTGGTTTTCCCGCATTTGGTTTTTCCAGGGACATTGGTCCAAAAATAATGGTGTCATGTGGTGTGTTTGTTCTTGTTTCTTTTAGTTGTTTATCTGTACTATGTTGAGCATGCACTGGTGTTTATTTTCAGTATTTACTTTCTAAATAACTTGTTAAAGGAAAAATAACAAGTAGGTAGGAATAAATCAGAAAAAGTGCATGAAGGGTTTCTAAACTAATTAAATTTAGAAACTTCAACATTGACCAAATTTGACTTTTGGGCTAATCTCTTGAATATTGGTTAGTGGATTGTTGGATAAGTCAAAGATTTGACTTTGACTCTTTATTGATGAATTGGAACATTGTATCTCTCTTTTGAACATTTGATGACAATCTAATAGAATAAGAATTTGAAAGGATTTTCTCCCTTGTGGGGTTTTTCCTTGGTCTTTCACCAAATCTTGTGTCTCTTGTTATTGCTCTTGGTTGTCTTCTATTGTATATTGGATTTACTATGCTATCTACAATTGCTCATTGTCATTGGAAGGTTAAAATTTATTTAAAAGTGATTGTTGATTAAAGAAATAACTGGGCTAAGTGATTCTGCTAACATAAAATAGTGAAAAGTTAACAAAACCACCCTAATTGGACTCAGTTTTCAATGGGTACTCCGAAAATGTGGCCAAATCTGACATCCAAAACATACTAAAAATAGACCTTTTTCACATGTCACCCAAAAGTAGCTCATCATAATTGTGAGCTCGCAAGGATCTCAAATATACCATCGTAACTGACATGCAAGACTCTGAACTGGAGTTGTCAATGCAAGTGTCAGGCATGTAATTCAAAAAAGGCTAATCTGAATATTGACCTTGTGAGGACTCTGAATATGTAATCAATACCACCATGCAAGCCTCCAAACTCTACCTCCTAAAGAGTAGAAATGCTAAAATAGCAACTCTCTTCAATCAAATGAAAAGCTATGCAAAATTTGTATCTGAATAACCATAACATCATTGAATCCATATCACCCCTGATCTCCATGGTAACCAACCCCTAGCTCATGTAAAGTTGTATTTGACTATGTCTCTAAATCTGTCTTAATGAAATGTGTAGGTCATTAACCCTTATATTTACAAGGGGGAGAACCAAGGGGCTATCAGGAGCTAGTTTCAGTTTAATAATTGTTGAAAAACTAGGTTCTTTTGGCTGCCACTGTGCATGAGGAGTTGTCCACATTCTTAGTTGTCTAGAAAGTGGAAGTGAAAAGATCTTCTCACTCAAGATTAGTATAATACTAAAATGGGACACATTGATTACTCACTTGTAAAAAATACAACTTGCTTTGAGTTGAGCTATACAATCTTACAAGGTGTTGTCCAAAACCAACACTATGAAAAAAAACATCTCTAAAATAAAGTAAAACCTAGATATTGAAGCCTTTATCATCAAAAAACAATATGTTGAAAGCTTAGGGTTTGAACATCAAGGAATAAAAGGCAAACAAGAAACGTGGTCTATGGGAGAAATGGGTTTAGCAATAGGTTGTTGATCATTGGTTAAGCAAGGTACGATACAAACCTTGTACTCCTACTCATGCCCACTGTTTTGTCTCCATTGATGATCAAGTTGCATCGAGAGAACTGGGGTGAATTCTACAACCCAATACAAATGAGATGTATAACACTTGTGCTTATAAATCAGAATGGAAAAGAGTTAAAATCCATTATATAAAAAGGAGATCTTTTAAACAATACCAAGTTTACACACACACAAATATATATATATATATAAACCAAGCCCAGTGCATTAACTCAATCAATTTGAACAAATAGTTTCCAGGAAAAGTTCAACTTGAGTTCTCCAGTTCCTGTCTAGCTGAGGCTCAAGTCTGGTTGTGTCCCATTGGTTTACCAGCCACTATTGTGTTTGAACCACCCTCCAAAGAGGGGGTGGATCCCCCAAGGGTTTCCTTGAAATATATATATATAAACTCACATAGATTCATCTTAACTCTAGAACTTATAAGCTTCAAGTAATTTGTTCTGATTACTTTTTGATCCCTCTTGGTGCTTAATAGATTCGGAGTTAAGATGAATCTACACTAGTTACTTCTGAAGTCCAAAACCATTTCACCTCTCGAAAAGATCTCTTAAAGAAATCAGCTGTGAGTCTTTGACTATTATAAGTATATTCACCAATGACCAAAATATGATTTTGCCAACATTGTCAACATACCCCACACTCTATGGATGATCTTAATTGAGAATTTATGAAACAAACTATAAGGTATCAACAATTGTGTTGTGTTCTTTCCAGATAATAAAGGATCCATAATAAAAGTCACATTTGTAATCAAATTCAACCAAGCATATAACTACCACAACACGGAAATATTGTGTGAGGTTCCACTATTTCAATTATTCAGGCTTTTTAGCTGTGAGTCGCGTGGAAGTTAATAAAATTTGGAAATAAGCCAGCCATCAGAGATTTATGACCTTTTAAAATTCGTAAAAGTTAGATAGCACTTAAAGTGCTTCTCCACATTTTCATCACTTTAAAGTTTACTCGTTAAGATCTGGTGAAAATTCTAAATATCAACTGTAAACCATGAAACAAAGAAGGAATGAACTAAAGAGATTCCTTTTGATTTCCATATATTCAGAAACATATCAAGCAAGCAGCAGTCTTTCTTTTGTATCACCTGTGCAAAAATAAAGGGTCCTCCATCACGCATACGAAGTGAATCCTGCTCCATAACTTTCAAGTCAGCTCCAACTGCTTGTGCAAGATCAGTCTTGTTAATGACCTGGACAAAATGATAGTAGTTTTAGTTTTAGAAGCCATTTTTAGCATATGAATGCATGGGAAATCATGTTTGCAAGGGGGATTCGAGATGGATAGAATAAAAGATATTTTGCAGATGGAATTCTTCACAACACATTTAACATGCATTTGAAATAGTAGATTAGAAAGAAAATGTCTGATGAAAACATTTTAAGCTCCACATTTCTGACCTGAAAACATTAAATAAAATATGCATTTTACATACAAGAAGGTCTGCCTGGGTAATCCCTGGTCCACCCTTCCGGGGAATTTTATCACCTCCAGAAACATCAATGATGTAGATTATATAGTCCGCAAGTTCCCTGCTGAAGTTTGCAGCAAGATTATCTGAATTTCATGAACAAAGAAGCAGTATAAGAATATGTAATATTGTAGAAAGAAATAATGCAATCTCTATTGATTAAGAAAGGTTGCATGCTTGAAGTCATCCAAGGTTGCAATCATTATTTCTCTCTCCATTTATCAGCTTCAGAGAGAAGAGTTCTTAATCTCAGTAAGAAAATGGACTGAAGAGAACCTAGCAGCCCAAGTCATTGTACAAGAAAGGCCCATGAGAAACTCATGGTTTTTCGTTTCATTAGTTATGGTTAATTGTTAACCACGGCTATCTAAGACACCCAAACAATCATAATTTAATCATCGTAATGCACAGGAACCTTAATTACAGGATAAATAAGCTTAGAAAATATAGGTAGCTATGTGCTAGATTAATGTGGATCAGATTGAAGGCTTGGACCTTAGATGATTGGAGACTGCATTAACAGGCCGTCTAAGAGGGAGCTAAATTAACATGGAAAGTGTCGAACAGGACATCAAAGATGACTACACATTGGCTGTGCACACTATGGTGTGGCAATAACTACTAGCAATACCCCACTTTTCTAGTCATCCATGATAATTCTATCATTAGATCAAAGACTTTTGTGATCCTTAATAGTATATTCTTTTATTACTAATAAGACATTATTAAAGAATTGAAATATTAAAAATTTTGACTCAAAAGTATATTTAAAGACTCAAGTGCAAAAGGCATCTTTGCATACATAAATGTTCCCCAGGGTGTGGTAAAAGTCGTCTTCTCTTGATCATCATGATGTGCCAATATCTGATTATAGCCCAATAAACCATCTAGCATCGACATCCTTTGTGATCCTACAATGCTTTGCAAAATAAATATGATCCATTTTGGGAAGTGGATAATTATCTTTTAATGAAGCTTTATTCAAGTTCCTGAAATCAATGCATATCCTAAGTTCCCCATTCTTCTTTCTCACGGGTACCAAGTTAACTAGCCACTTGGAAAACCTCAATGGTACTATGATCTTTGTTTCATACAACTTTTTGATCTCCTTTTCAATTACTGGCAAAAGCAACGGATTTATCCTTCTCAGTTTTTGCTTGAAAGGTTTTTCATTTTCTTCTATTGGTATGGTATGTTGAATAACATTTGGATCATAGCTTTTCAAATCAGCATAACTCCATGCAAAAATATCTGTGTATTTCTTCAACAAAACTAGATATTTTTGTTTTTCCTCGAGAGAGAAATTTGGACAACTTGACATTCTTTGGATTTTCTGCAGTACCAAAATTACAAGTCTCAACCTCCTCATCATCAGATTTCATCTTCAGATTTTGGGCCACGTCATTCTGGTCCAATAACTTCTCAAGACGAATCAGTCCCTTTGGAATACAATTGTTTTTGAGTTGAACAACTTCGGTATTGCTTTTGTTTCAGCAAAGATGTTTTGCTAGTCAACTTGAATAGATTCAAATTCTTCTTTCAATTCCAAGAAATTTCTGACTTTCTGATCATTATCAAACGCTTGCCAGTTTATTATGTTATCAGGTATAGCAAGTCTATGCCTAATTTCAACTTTATATTTATTGCTGGAACGAAATGGAATTGTAAATAAACTTGCTGAAACAGCGAAAGAATCTGCAACATTGTTCTGATCTCTAGGCTTGATGGTGAAATTATACTCTTCAAAATTTTCCATTAATTCAAGAATCAGATTTATGTATGCTCTCATTCTAACATCCTTGGTTTGATAGGTGTTGCTAACTTGTTTGATGATCAATTCAGAATCACCAAAAACAGAGATTTTCTTTGCACCTAAATTCTTCAAGACTTCTAAACCCAAAACCAATGCTTCATATGCCTGCACCAGCTCCATCTCTTCCTGCAACACCATCAAAGCTCAAGTGCCACCACCCTTTCCTATCAATTTCTTCAACTTGCTGCTCCTATTCTGCACGCTGATTTTATGTGTCGTTGGTGATTTCATTGAAGATTATAGATGAGCCCAATTCAGTCTCCATTGCATATACTGGAAAGTTTTGAGGTTTATCTTTGCTGCTAACCATATATGCCATCCTAGACTCTCTGTATAATCTCCTTTGTTCACCAAAAACCAGGATAGTAGCATAGGACATACCCATTTGAATATTTCATTTGACTTTGGCAGCCCATGATCTTGATAGTAACATGCCAAACTTTGGTGGAATATCAGCCACAATAATATCCATCAATATAGTCTTAGCAGGAATTTGACTTAAAGCAACAACCACATCTTTGATTAGGCCTATACATTTCACCCTTTTTGAATCAAATGAAAACAAGTCTTTGTATGGCTTGGTTATGTTTAAACCTAATCTTTCCATGATGACCTTAGGCATTAAATTGTGTGATGCCCCTGAATCTAACATAGCATTATGTCTAAGTTACCAGGATACGGATACGGATCCGGATCCGGATCCGGATTCGCTAGTTTTTTGAAAATCCAGGATCCGGATACGGCAAAGATACGGCAAGTACAAAAAATATAATAATATTAAAAATATAATAAAATTAATAATAGACACAAAATATATACTTCTTAATATATTTTTGACTTGACATATCAAAATGTTAAAATGCATACCTCAATTACTTCTCTATAACCTTTTTTTGTCTTAATCATTTAAAAAAATTATATTATGCACTAGTATATCTATATTTTAAGATTATTAAGACAAAACTAAATTTAAAATTATATCTATATATCTATATGTATATTTAAATTTGTATAAATTTTATATATCATTTTAAATTTTAAATTAATTAATAAAAATTAGAAAAAAATATATATTAAAATAAAAAATTTATGTTCAAATTCCAATCTATAAGTCTCGATGCGCTTGACTTAGGGTAAGTTCTTTAACTATATTCTATTGACAAATCATTATAAATATTTTATAGATAGAGATCAAAATAAATTTTCATCTTGTTTAATGGTTTTAAAATAATATGATATTAATGGTTTTGAAATAATATGACATTTTTAACAATTTAACCCTCAATCTTCCGCGGGAGGTTCTACTTTAATTATGTTTATATTTTATTGGTTTATCAGAAATGGGAAATATGCAAACAGTTGGGCCCTGCCTTGGATTTCTCAAGAGTCAAAACCTGGTCCCGACAGCGGAAGACAAGCAAACGAAACCTTTGGCTCCACTGAGAATATTCGCTTCTTAATCAACGGTATTAATACGATTCAGAATATTCTATTATTAATCAAACTTAAACTTTAAATCGTTTTAACAATTTAACCCTCAATCTTCCGCGGGAGGTTCTACTTTAATTATGTTTATATTTTATTGGTTTATCAGAAATGGGAAATATGCAAACAGTTAGGCCGTGCCTTGGATTTCTCAAGAGTCAAAACCTGGTCCCAGCAGCGGAAGACAAGCAAACGAAACCTTTGGCTCCACTGAGAGTATTCGCTTCTTAATCAACGGTATTAATACGATTCGGAATATTCTATTATTAATCAAACTTAAACTTTAAATAGTTTTATAATGTATTCAAACAAGCCATCATGGTGCTCGATCCTACGACCCGGAGGCCAACCAGGAACCTCATCCGCCGGCAACCTGTAATTTAAAAAATACATACCTATATTTTTTGAACACGGGATCCGTTTCCAGATTTGAACAGTCGTTTCTAGCAAACATTAATACGCCACGTGCCGGTTCTTGGACGTATTTAGGCGGATCCGGATCCGAATCCGGATCAAATCCGTGGATCCGTGGATCCTGTACCCCAGAGGGCCGGATCCGGTAACTTAGCATTATGTACTATAATGCCATGGATGTTTAAACTCACATAGAAAGGTGGTACCTCTTCATTCTGCTCATCTTCTGCTCTAGGCCCTAGGAACACAGTAGGATTATCTTCATGCAAATTCAAAATATCAGATGATCCAGCTTTAGCATTAAGCATTCTAACAATTTGCTTTCTGTATTTTGTAACTCTTATTATTTCTCCGAAGGGAACAACAATCTTTATCTTTGAGATTTCATTTTCCAAGTTGAAAATTGGTTGTGTCTTCTCAACTTCTTTTGCAGGGGTTTCTTTCTTTTGTTCTGTAACTTTTGGAGCATCTTTCTTAGGCAGATTTTTATTTGCAACTACAGGAACGTTTCTGTTTCTCAAATTATATTGATTTTCAATCTCTAGAATAGCATGTTGATAGCCTTCTAGGTATTTTGATTGTGGCTCAGTTTCATCACCATGCAAGTCATTATAAGACTCGTCATGTTCTTCTTTTGTTAAAAACATTCCTTTCTCATCTTCATCTAGACAATGAATGGTATCTTCTCGGACTTCTGGTGGCATTTCCTCATCATCTACTAGGTTTTGATGGAAAGGAGGCCTAACTTGTTGATTAGGCTGATTTCTCTGTTCTCTTTGCCTCTGTTGGATTTGAACCCTTCTAAAGTTTGGATTTCTAACTTGTGTCTCAGGTTGTGTAGCAGAAGGATTATTTCCAAGGGCTAATCTATCCATGAGTCTTTCCATTGTTCTCATCATGGTATCAAATTTAACATCAGAAGAGGTGGAATGTTGTTCTTCCTCCTTTAACTTTCCTTTAGCCACTTTAGATTTTTTTTGCTGCGGCCATATTAACTTCCACTTTCACAGCATCATTTTGCATGTTAGCTAAGGTAACAGATTCTCTCTCTCTTAGTACGATGGAAAACTCATAATCAAAGGCTTCCGTATAGTGTAACTGAGCAATTCCTGGGGGAGGCTTAATGTGAGCAGGAATGGAACTGTAGGCTTTATTGAATCTCTTTGAAAAATCTTGCACTAATTCATGGTTGGCCTTCTTCAAATTATTATATTCAATCAAGGCATGTACAGGATTATCTTTACTTCCCCATTTCCTTAAGAAGACATCTTTTAATTCATTCCAATCATGTAAACTCCCAGGGGTTAAAGCTTTGAACCATTTTTTCACCTCACCAATGGAACTCTGTACAAACAATCTCATTTTAAAATCTTCATAATCTACCTCTTCCAGATCTATAAAGTCATTGAATTGGTCAACATGTTGTTCCGCAATTATCCCCTCCTCACTTCCAAAAGTTTTTATTCTAGTGGAGTACCCTTGACGTAAGTCATGAAGTACGGCTAGTAAAACAAGAGGAGCAGATCTAGCAGGGGTTGCCATAGCAGAAATTCCAACAGGAGGGGTAAAAATGAAACTAGTAGGGGTAGTGATGAAAGCAAATGTACCCGACGAGGCTTGAGTGACAGAGACTTTTATTTTCGAAGTAAAGGTACTTCTTTCAAGTAAAGGAAAACCAATTTCTTTTCTTGACAAAAGTTCAAAAGGATCAAATTCTTTTCGTTATTTTGAAGACTCTTGTTCAAGTGAATTTTGATGCAGCAATTTCCCAAAACCTATATTTAACTTCTTTAGGAATCTCAAAAATAGAATCAACTCTAGTTCTGGTAAATCATTCTCTAATGTAGATCTGAGCAATATAGGCATATACTCTTCATCAAATCTAATACCTTCAATATCTTGAATATCTTCAGAGGGTAATGAGGTAGATCTTAAGAGAAATGAAGTACCTGATTTTGATGAGCTAGCATCTTTTCTGGGAATTTTTCCTGGATCATCAACTATTTCTGGTGGAATAGGGTTTGGATTGCTCCTTGTATGAATCTTCTTAGAAGCCACCTTTAAGTTGAAAGTACCAGTGGATTCGCCAAGGTATAAATGCAGCCTCGAACAATCTGGTCTCCTACTACCTTCAGGAGCTCGGCTTTTGAAATGAAACATCCAAGATGATATAACTTTTGGACTCCCGGCAGATGCACCAAAATGTTATCACTCCGCTGGGACAAGTTGGGCTGTATCAACCTTCAACCAAATGTAACTATTTCAAACCAACCTTAGACTGGAAGTTAGTCCTTCCAATCTGAGAGGGCTCTCTCAAAATATTTATAGCATGACTAGTGATAAACTCAAAATTCAAATGACTAACTTTGATCTCTTTTTGTGATTTTTGTAGGTGATGAAAAATGTGATAACTACCACCATTGGGCATGGAGTCAAATTAAAACAAAAAATGATCACCAACAGTGTTTAATGGAAGTTGAGGCATCTATGGTTTTAAAACTGATACAAATGAACACTCACAATGATACACAATAAATGAAGGAAATTGGAGTTGTATGACAGATTTCCAAGTAATCAAGATACTATGTAAAACTAATAACAACAGAATAAAAACTCATAAAAGCCATAATAAGAATCTCGGGTACAGAAACAAAGTGCTGTAGATTTTCTATTACAAGAACAAAATATTACAAAAGGCCAATTTCTCACATTCCAAATCAACCCTTCTCAGAGTCGAAAATCTACTTATTTATTCAATCCATTGTTCTAGAGACCTATTCCAATCTAATTAATAAAACTTTGAGACTTCATCGGGATTTCTATTACAACAAAATTCAAATAGAAATGGAAGTCGTTTGAACAGAGCCTATATAACAGTTACAATTTTTCAGGGAAATAAAACTGTTCTAGCGTTGGCGCTGTATTCGTGGAAATTTAAAGCATTCGGCCTTTTGAATTCAGTTGCATTGTTTCTGGGCTTTTAAATGAGCAATATTGTTTATCGTGCTAATAGGCGTGTTGTTTGTTGTTTGAAACATGTTTAAAAGTGCCATTCTGTTCCACAGAGTCTCTGCCCTGTTTTCTTGTTGTCTCTTTAATAACCATGCTGCTGAAGGAACACCGAAAAACACTCTTTTTGTCTCACGGAGCGGAAGCGTTCATTGATCTGGGTCATTGATCAATCTGGAAATCCCATTGTGGTCTGCATTTATGAAGGAAAGAAGGGGGACCACATGGCAGCTGGGGATTGGAGGGAATGAACATACTATTGGGACAAGAGTAGCATCCATGGCTGGGTTGGCGCTTTGTGGATGGAGGTCAGGAGATGACGTGAAGGTGGGGTCGAGATCGTTGGTGGGAAGTGATAGGCAGAAAGAGCTACGTGGCAATAGGGGAGTAGCAGTGAAGCGGAAGTGGAGGGTGATGTAACCGTGATTGTGGGTTATGGCGGGAGCAGGGAAAACCGTTTTCGAAGGGGGGTCGAAGTAGTTTATGGTATTGAGGGGGGGGTGCAAAATGACAAGGGGAGAACATGTAGCTGCGTGTTGTTTGCTATTTGAAACGTTTTTGAAAGTGCTATTACTGTTCCACTGCATCTCTGCCCTGTTTTCTTGTTGTCTCTTTAATGACCATGCTGCTGAAGAAACACCAAAAAACACTCTTTCTATCTCACAGGAGCGGAAGCGTTCATTGATCTGGGTCGTTGATCAATCTGGAAATCCCATTGTGGTCTGCATTTACGAAGGAAAGGAGGGCCACATGGCAGCTAGGGATTGGAGGGAATGAACATACTATTGGGACGGGAGTGGCGTCCATGGCTGGGTTGGTGCTTTGTGGATGGAGGTCAGGAGATGACGTGAAGGTGGGGTCGGGATCATTGGTGGGAAGTGATAGGCAAAAGGAGCTACGTGGCAGTAGGGGAGGCACGGTGAAGCAAAAGTGGAAGGTGGCGTAACTGGGATTGTGGGTTATGGCGGGAACAAGGAAAACCGTTTCTGAAGGGGGGTCGAAGTGGTTTATGGTATTGAGAGGGAGGGTGCAAAATGACGAGGAAAGGACACGTAGTGGCGAGGAAACCACTTTTCGGTTTCCCCCCCTCACTGATAAAAAGAAACATAGCGGGGGGGGCCGAAAATGCCTTAGAGTCGTCGGATTAAAACAGGATTGTGATTAGGAGTGGGAAATGTGCGCTTTTTAAAGCTGATGGTGTAATGTGTCATATCACAATCGACGGAGGGACCGGTGGTAATGGGGGCCAATGACGTTAGGAGTTGGAAAAACAAAGGGTTTATGGCTAGAGTTAAAAAATGGATCACTACAGCTAGAGTTTTCAGAAAACAAAGGGAGAAAAAAAAAGGTTATCATAGATAACACATTCAAATATGCATTTATCTCTACCATTGAAAGGTAACCATCCTAGATCCATCATAACTCTGGATCTATCAGGCACCAAAAGGTATCAAATCTCTTTATGTACAAACCTCCTTTACAATGAAAAGAGATTTGATCCCTCTCGGCGCTTGGTAGATTGCAACTTAAGATGAATCTACGCTGGTTTAATTATTAGTTTGTATTAAAAATATTTTCATATGTGTACATAAATTGCTCTACATTTTATACTTAACAGAATTTTATAAAATTTTCTTCAAAAAATATTTTTATATATCCAAAAAAAAATGTTTTTTATTAATTTAAAATGTGGAACATATTCTCATATATAGTTGTGTAGCAATTGAATTTAAAGTGGTAATTTAACCATGTTATATTTTAAAACCTTTATTATTATATTCTTTAACTAATTTTACTTATTGTTAAAATCACAGGAACCAATCGAGATCATCACACTTATATTAATGTCTAAACACACAAAATTAAATAAACATTTTCTCAATAATGACTTCTCCATGAATTATAATATCTTAAACAATATCCTGAGAGAACAACACATAATTTAATTAAAAAAAAAAACAGCATATTACCCATTGTCTAATGTTATCACTAATGTAAGCATCATTCTGAGAGAATTGATACGTTGTATATTAATTTTAGAACTTTGAGAATTAAGGTTTTGCATGAAGAATGCTTACTTGGAGAAGCTTCGCAACATCTGAAGGTGGAGACTGTACACAATGGAAAATAATGGTGGGAAGAGTTTCTAGGTCGATGACATGTTCATTATTGAGAGCTTCCCGCAGATAATCTTCTGATAATGTGTTAATTTTCCAATGCTCTATGTTGTAACAATCACTTAATCAATTTCTTCTTTCAAACGCAATCACTTTATCCAATAATTTTCAATCTTCCAATAACAATAAGCAATTGTACATAGAACAATAAACCAAATGTACAATAGAAGACAACCAAGAACAATAGAGATAGAGATATGATCAAAGACCAGGGAAAAACCCCACAAGGAGGGAAACCCTTTCCAAATTCTTCTTCTATTAGATTGTCATCAGATGTTCAACATAGAGATACACAGTCTAAGTACATCAACACTAAGTCAAAGGGTCAAAGCCTTGACCAACCAAGTCAACTATCCAATATCCAAATCCAATATGAGCAATATAGTCAAAATCTGGTCAAAAGACAAATCTGCAATTTTTGGTCAAAGCTAACAATAGTGAACGCAGCAGCCCTAACCAGTCCTTGGTCAATGGTCAATTTTGGTGCAAAAGATTTTGCAGCCTCTTCTGCTCAGTCAAACCTGGTCAAAACAACCCTTGAATTTTGCCCACAGATTTGATCACAATCAAAGTTTGACCTACAGAAACCCTAACACAGAAACTACAGTCAACATTGGTTAAAGTGCACAGAAAATCTCAGTGAAAGTGCCAGTCAACTCAGCCTCCCAAAACAAATCCGAACAGGTCAAATGAAGTCAAAACTCCTCAATTCAACACAAGTCAAACATCCCAAAACAGAGGACAACGTTGGTGAACAGAAAACACTCTCTCGCCTCCATACGTGTGAGCTTGGACTCTAGAATTTTAGACTTGTACGAACCAATCAAGAGAAGAAATGAATGCGATGTGATGTCTCCAAGTGATGTAACCTTGGGTGTATTTATATGTGGTTGAAGAGGTCAAATTTCCTCTTCCAGAACAACTTCTACTTTCTGATGTGACATGGTCCAGCATTAAAATAATAATTTTTTCTTGGGAAAATTAGATTTTTCCAAGGGCTAGAAGGATCTCTAGAGGGTGAGAAGGGCTTCCCCAAGGAGAGAATTTCTCCTTGAGTTGTGAAATTTCAACAAGATGACAATGGTAAATTTCAGCATATAATGTTCATAGGGTGACGATGGTAAATTAAAATTACAAATTGGTAATTCTAAACCCTCAACACCATAGGTCTCCTTTGATTCCCTGATTTTTTGTCCCTAGAATTATTTATAAATAGAGTTTTAAAAATAAACATAAGTTAAAATAAATTAGTTTGTTTTTTAAATGTTAAATATAAAATATTCATTACAAATAATTCCAATTAATAAAAATGTGTAAAAATAAAATTATTTTTATAAAAAAATTAAAAATTATTAAACAAATTCTTAAAAAAAAATGTTTGCTACACTTATGGCACCATTTCATAAAATATTTGAAACCTCAATTTTGGGCATAGGCTAAATAGAACAGTTTCGGAGATTTCATTATACACAGGCATATCTATATTTATATCTATATATATTTTACTTATTGTTAAAGTTGCAAGTGTTAAAAATAGCAACAAGAAATTCCAATTTAATTTGTCCTCAAATTAAATTGTGAACTAAAATCGAATTCTATTCTCATAGCAACTTGTAATAGCTAATTAAGTTTAATTGACTTAATTCTTAAGAATTTCGAGTTGGAAGTCTATCTGGAGTCATGTAAGTGTGATCCCTAAATTTTAGGGGTTCATGTTGAGTTCTTTGGAGATGTAATTAGATAACTCAATTCAACTGAGTTATAGTCAGTTAAACTAGTTCTAACTGTTAGAGGAACAAGTAGAGGTTTAGTAGTGATTCAGTGCACCCTTAGTGCCACACCAGTTAATTGAAGATTCATTCACAAATAATTCATGCATGTCAGTTCAGAGGAAGACCCAGTTGAGACTAGATTGCAGGGACAGTGTACTATCAGTTGTATGAATTTTCGAGTTGTACAGATCATGCATTCAATCAGTTATGGACCTAAGTTTGGATTGCGCGGTTTTGGAAGAAGGATTTCCCAATTAAATATGGGTTGATCCTCTTAGGAAATGCACAAGGAAATAGGGGCTTGGCAGATAGCAGAATTGGCTAAGTGTTTGCTAGAGTGGGCTTGTGACGCAGAGAGTTGATTATACTTGTGCAAGGATTGTTCTATTGAGAACAAGCATTGTATTTTCTTCTTGGAATTTTATTAATGCAATATAGATAGTCGGGGTTTTAAGTAGTTGCTTTCCCCAAAGAAATATTGTGTTATGTGCGATTGATATTCTTCCTCTTGCTGATTATTGTTTTCATCGATCATTATTGGTTTCCGTTGTTGAAAGTAGAGTAGATTCTTGTCTTGTGTTTTAGAAAATTACATGAGTTGTTGAATCTATAGAAAAATCTACAGCAAGAGCCAGTCAAGATCACAATTAAATTAATGTCTAAACACACAAAATTAAATAAAGCTTTTCTTAGTAATGACTCCTTGAATTATAATATCTTAAACAATATTCTAAGAGAACAACTCAATTTAGTTAAAAAAAGAAGCTATCATATTACCACTATCCAACATTATCACTAATGTAAGTATCATTCTAAGAGAATTGATATGCAACATATTTCTGAACTCTGAGAATTAGGGTTTTGTGTGAAAAATGCTTACTTGGAGAAGCTCCACAGCATCTGAAGGTGGAGATCGTTCACAATGGAAAACAACAGTGGGAAGAGTTTTTGGGTCGATGAGATGTTCATTAGTGAGAGCTTCCCATAGATAATCTGCTAACGATGACAGTGGTAAATTCCGGCAGATAATCTTTTTAAGATGACAGTGGTAAACTAAAATTACAAATTGGTAATTCAAAACCCTCAATGCCATAGGCCTCCTTTGTTCCCCTGGTTTTTTGTCCCTGGATTGGTAAATTACTAAATAGCGCTCAAAATCCCAACCAAACCTTTTTCTTTGGGAAAAAAGGAAAATTCATTCGAATTTTATGCCTTTAAATAGGCTACATTAGAGAAGAATACCATGGGGAAACCATGAATTGTCAAAACATAGAGCCCAAAAAGGTAAATTCACTATTTTACTTCAATTTTATTTTAATTATTAATTTTAGTTTTTTAATTTTATTTTATTTCTAATTTATTTTTTTTAAGTAATTTCACCGAATCAAAATGTTTGCATAACAGGACAGGACATTACAACATCTCTTCCATACTGGGCTGGACAGCGCCTCTCAGCACCAAGAATAGCAGCATTATGCATGATGCTCTAAATTTTACAAAAACTCACTCATGATGCCAAACCTCAATATTGAATTCTAAAGTTTTACTTCCTTTAAAATCTGAAATTTAAACTCGACAGAGTTCAGAAAAGGAAAACAATTGAAAGTAGAAAAGAATAAAAAATTCAAAAGGAGTAGAAATATTTATGAAATGGCTCACCCAGTACAAAATATTGTAATAAATCAAAGAGCAGCTTAACTGCTATAGTAGAGGGATTAGTGCTGAGAGAGATCCACATTATCTAAAATAGAAAACACTTTTACCAGATAGAATATGATGTCTATGATGGCAGAAACCGAATTTCAAGGTGAATTGTCAGAGAAACTACTTTTAAATTTTTAAAGCCCTTAAAATAGTTTTCTCTCTCAAATTAAGAAACCAATAATAAATAGCAGACACTTTAAGGTTTTGTATAAATTAATTAGAATCTAATAAGCAGCATGCACAAGCTTAACTTTTTCAAACATTCCATACAGAAATAACATTCTTTAGACTTCGAGCATTCTACATGGTATGTACTAACTTATCTATTCCGCAGTTACCAATACCAATGTATTAAAAGGGAGGATAGGTACCTCCTCCAGATTCACAAAGAAGTATGTCCACTGTGAACAGGTTTGTCAACTCTTCAAGAGGACCTAAATTAATACTAATATCTTCTCTAATGGCAGCATGTGGACAACCACCAGTCTCGACAGCACGAATCCTTTCTGTAGGAAGAGCACCATGCTTCACCAGGAATTCACCATCTTCTTTGGTAAAAATATCATTTGTAACCTGAACAAATTTCGACTGTCTGATTACTGTTTATTTTAGATAGAATAGTATACCTAATACCTGCTGCTTTGTAAATTTGTAGACTTGCCAATAGATACAAGATATTGAAAGTAATGTAAGACATTATATTTTTCTAAAGATTAGCTATGTTCCAGATTTCTTTCCCATAGACTTATGCTGCATTACTTCCTTCACAGTCACACTCTATTTATCACTAGTAAAGCGTTCATTATCTGACCAAAGGTTGTATTTATATATCAAGCTTCCGCTAGAGTTAAGTGTGCACAAGACAAGCAACTGCTACAAAACTCAGAAAGCCAAACATTACACTAAAATCTGCCAATTGTAATTCACCAACTATAGGAATGACCAGTCTCATGAGAAGGAAATTAAGGTCAAATAAGGCTTAAAGGTAAGTGCTTGGAATTGTACATGACCGCAAGTTCAGCCCGGTCTTTAAGTCAACTAGAAATAGCATAACCAGATGAAATTATAAATAACTTATATTCTTAGAACACCAGAATGTAATCATATTGGACATAAAGATCTAGAGATATTCTTCAAAACTTTGTGCATACTGAATGGAATCAAAAACAAGTTATCACAGCTGATCATTTGTTTTAAACTTTAAGACATTTCTGTGAAATACATGTTATCACGCAAACCTCCGCAAGCAAATCTGCCTAATAATTTAAACAGCCAACACTGTCACTGTTGCAAGCCTCTCCATCTGAAATGGTAATATCCCAGACAGGGATCTCATGCATGCATGTACACAGAAATGGACCTCACCAAAGGGTTTCCAGCTGAATTTAATTTGACTAGTAGAAATTACTCTTGGACTGTGTAGTTGGATTATAAAACAATTTCCTTGTGATGTAGGGCTTGTTTTGAAACAGGGAATTTTGCAACTCAATGCCCCAAAGGGATTATGAAGGGCAAGAAGCACCAATGTAAAGCAACTTGATGTGTTGGCTCTAAGGATGTGTTACCCACCAAAATGGGTAACCCTACAAGAGAAAAAATTTCTCCTATTCTTCACATCCAGCCGGCTAGCCATGCAGCCGCTGATAGCCACCACTAGTTGACAATATGCAGTTATATCTATGCCACCTGCATCAGTCATATACTTTCTCACCCACCCGGCAAGAGCACATGCACAAAGGTGGGCTTCTGATCAAAAGGTACTTTATTGAATATTCATCTTGCAATCGGGTGCTTATGCATGTTTGTATTTGGGCTTTTGATATGGATTATGGGTGAGCAGGAAAAAAAGGGGTTTTGACATTGATATTGTTCCCTCGCCTTAAATCAGGGGTAAATCTTCAATGCTAGTCCAGTGGGACCTCCCCTAATGGTCCAATGGGTACATGAGGGGCCCTACTTGGGAAGCCCTGATTGAGATAGCATAGTTCCATCTATCCTATTCCATACTTCTCTAGGATTTAGCATCCATACATCCACATACCTTAGTAGGGCCCAAAACTTTACCCTGCGAGGTTGATGCAGCTAAAAGAAAAGGAAAGAGCATATCATGGCCACAAAAACAAAATCAAAAGAAAGAATACCAAAATGCAAAAGATTGTTGGGACATACACATTAGCACATGGGCAAAAGCCTGGCATGAACTCTACCTCACTCATTATAGCCATCACTCGGTTCCTGAACACATGTTGCTCTGTACATCATAAAAGGAACCCTTGCATGTCCCAACCCCGATGGGCAATGAGTTGCCTCATCATTGAGGTTAATATAACTGCTATACAACATTCAAATCAAGCTCTAACCTTTTAAGCCACAAGCAGTACTACAAGGAAAAAAATCAAGCAAGACTAAAAGGCGCACAAGAGGGGTGGAAATCTAAGGCCAAGTTGCTAACTCATGCATCCATGATTGCTCCCTCCTCACATCCATAAACTTAGGACGTGGATCTCCATCATGCTAGTCCCTTTCACCATGGCACTTGGCCATGAAGTCTTCTCCCCTCGTACCATCATTATTCACTAATGTCTATTAATTGAAGGGTTGACTGAGGAAATGTTACTTCCCCTTGGGGACTTGAAACACCTAATAGGGTTGTCCTTTTGCCACTCCTACCTAAGGAGGAAACACCATTACGAGTTCAATGCCCCAATTTTGGAAGGGAAACCCTATTTGAAGTATTAAATAGCCCTTTACATTCAAGCTTGCTTCACATAGATTCAAAAATGATTATTGTCCCTAATGACTAGTTGTTTTAACTTTTCACTAAACTCTATGTTGTGATTGTCAGGTGGTTCATAAATCCATCACTTGGGGACCTTACCCATAGGTACCCAAGCCGTATAGAAGTATATTGGCACCCGCAAGTGAAGTGTTGAGAGACTTGGGTCTCCGAGCAGTGAAAACACATCATACCTACCCCTAGGCACCTCCTACACCCAGGTCATTCTACAACTTTGCACTACAATTGACAATTCTTCAAGATGATACACCTAGAACAACATGGCCCTAGGTTGGCCTTAGCACCTTCTGAAGAGTGGCAACTAATTCAGGGCCCTGATGAGAATGGTCTCCCCTTAAAACACTTGGGAGGACTAGTAGCACCTGTAAATCCCCCAACGTTATAGTAGAGATGGATATTATGAGCAAATGGAGACCCAAGAGACCACCTTATTGTACCCCAAGTGGATTTTGGGGACCACATAGGGATATTAATGAAGATTTGGGTGCTAGCCCTCAAATGACGATTTTTAGAGGCTTCTACACCACACTTGGCACTCAAAAGCCTTAACGCATGCCACTTGAAGTTCATTTCATGGATGACATCACCCCTATGAGGCTTCACGGCTCACACGTGTGGGCTTTCATTTGATTTTATGTCTAAGCTAGTTGGGTTGGCTTGTAGCCCAAGGTTGTATTGTGATTTTACTTGTCTTTTGGGAGCTTTTAGGCTAATTAGAGATTTTTCCTCATATAAATAGACGAGAGGACTTGTTCATATAAAATCATCATCTCTTGGACAATTCAACCTCTCTTAAGAGAATTTTAGCCTCTTTTATTCTTTGGCAAGATGTGACCTATGGATTATACTTGGTTATTGGAGCTCGTTCTTGACTTTGGAGAAGCTGCCTTGGATTGATAATGGAATGTTCATGCATTTTCAACTTGTAAGCATGCCTATTTTTTTAATAATCGTTATGCTTATGTCTAATCTATGGAATGGATTGATGATCTAGGGTTTTTCTTGTGCCCTAATTTATTGAAAATCTATATTATAGAATCTAGATGTCATAATTGTGTGCATTACTCATATATGAAATATGAATGACATTCCCCTTGGTGATTCTTGACCATAGCTCTCCCAAGTGACTATAATCCTTCACAAAGGCAATAGTTAGGGTTTATGCTAGGGTATCAAACATCCTTACTCATTTGCAAGCATTGGCTAATATATCACCTCAATAGACCCCATCAACCCTAAGACTAGGCATTAGCCATCCATTGTTGGTTATCAAGACATCATTTATCCATAATTTTGAATTCTCTCTCTCTATAATTCAGTGCTCCTCAGGCCGAGTAGCCTAGCAAGGGCTTAGTGCAAATTGGCTAGGAAGAGCAAGTTTTGGTCTTGGAAGGTCTCAACATCTAAGGTTGAGTGTGTTGAGATTTGTAGCTTGGGAGGTACTCCAAACCTTAGGTTAGAGGGTTGTTGAGGAATTGGCTCAAAAGTTCACTTGAGGGCTAAGAACCCAAGCTTGGGGTTTTGTACCCAAAGGTGTGGGGCCAAAACCATGAGGAAATTTGATGACTTGGCACATGGAGATGAAAGAGCATCCTTAAAAGAGCAAGGGGCAACTTCAAGCACCATGGGATCCCTTGTCAAAGTGAAGATATTAATTTTTGAATGATTTGTGTGGGTGAACTTGTCTCAAGATCAAGTTGAGGTGCTCTTCTTGGTAGGTTGGACGTCACCCTAGAGAAAGGTATAAATAGAGATGAGGAGAGACCTCATTCTCACCATCCAAAGAGCATCACATCAAGGAAATGCATCTTTGATCTAGCCGTGGGAGAAAAGGAGCTCAAGAGGAGAGGAGCCTTCGTTGGTATCTTTCCATGACTGTTTTGGGAGTCGAGTTTACTAGGCAACATGTTGAGGCTAGGAGAGGCATTTCTGGGTTGATCTTGTGCGATAAGGAGGTGCTTCTTCTTTTGTTTTGAGGTCGCAAACATTTGTGGTATTGCAAGTGGTGTGTCTCCCTTTTGGAGAGGGTCGAGAGGCCTGGAGAGTGTCCTCACACGAGGTCACAAAGATTTGTGGTATTGCAAGTGGTGTGTCTCCCTTTTGGAGAGGGTTGAGAGGCCTGAAGAGTGTCCTCACACGAGGTCACATTCACAGAAATGGCAGCGCAAGTGATTGAAGGAGAACACAAGGTGGTTTTCTATGATAATAGGTCTAAACTAACATTTGGTGCCCTAGATATAGAACCTCAAGTCTGTAGGTGTCTTTTGGAGGATGCAAGAAACTAAACAGAAGTGTTGGAAGTGATAAAAGGGGCAGCAACTTAGGAAGACAGTTGGGTAAAGAGGGTCGCAGTTAATTGGAGCAGAATTGGGGTTGTTGTTGTGCCCTAACCAGAACTCAGAAGTTGCACAAGTGCCAACGTAAGTGGAGCAGAAAAATTAGGTATGCCTGTCTCCAATTGTTGATGTGATGTTAGTGGATGAGGTGTCCTAGTAAACGACAGAAATTGAAGATCATCCTAAGGCTTTAAGGAGGGAAACAAGTGGAGGATCTTAGTAGCCCTAGATCAATTGATAAGGACTTTGGCAGTTGTAAGGAGGGTGAAGATTGAAGGCTCAGTGATTGATCTTTGAAGGACAAAAGGAGGTTAAAGGGAGTTGTTTAACTAGCCCAAGTTCATTGTTGGAGGATTTTTGACATTGATAGATGCCAGCCTTCCATACCATAAGTGTGTCTTCGTTAGGCAACATAGGAAGGCACTAGTGGGAAGAAGTCCCTAAGAGTTGTGTCCTTAAAGGACTAAGGAGAAACTAGTGGGTAAGAAGTCCCAAAGAAGTTGAGGAGCAATAGTGGGCAGATGAGAGTTATTCACAAATGGAGTTGTGAACAACTCGAAAGAAGACCCTATGTGTTGATGCATTGATGGACAAATGGTCAAGTAGAGGGAAAATTAGAGTCATGTTCAAAGACCTAAAGGAGTTAGTTCATTGATAGAAGCAGGTTGGTGATGTTCCAGATCGGGAGCCAAAGGACAGAGCTGCTATGTTCAGGATACGTCCAAGAGAAGTTGAGAGAGTGCACTACATCAACCAGACGGTTAGTGTATCTTGGTCAGGCAATTTGGTTGTCATAGTTCTTGACACCAAATCCCAGTTGTAGTCTTGTATCAGTGGATGTATGAGGGCCATTATCCCTAGTACAGGCGCTGATTCAGGTCCGAGTGTGAAGAAGGACCCTTCCAAGACCTTTTACTTTCGTGACATGTCAAAATTGCTTTTTAAAAGAACATTAACGAATACATTTGTATGCGGAAAAGAAGAGGAACATAAAAATCATCAGCACATGAAGACATAAGCGTTGATAACGGAGTTCGTCCAGGAGGGACTATGTCTCCAGGCATCGGTGTCAAGATTGTGTAGGCCATTGCATTAAGTGTTGTCAATAATAGTGATGTACACAGAGATGATGTCTCGATCATACAAGGAAAAATGCCCTCACGCAGGAGTGGCTCTAAGAGACTAGAACTCTGAATCAAAACTCCTATCAGTATGACAAAAACATGCATGGTGCACATCCCGCCAACATGGTACAAAAGGGATGTCAAAGCAAAACACATGCATGACGACAGCAAGAATATCCCAGCGACATACAACAAGGGATCTCAAAGCATAACATGATGAGTTATGACAGCAAGTACATCATATGAAAGATTTCGCATAACATGAAGCAAGGAATCATGACAACATGTAATAAAGAAGATCCTGCATCAATATCAATCAAGGATCTGTACAACATAATGCAGAAAGAAGAAGTACCTGAACACATCACATACCTCACAACCAAGGGCCATCTGAAGAAGTGGATGTCACACTGGTGAAGTTGCTCGGACCATTGCTCTCAACGCATCGATCGTATGAAGATGGTTGCTAGCAAATGAATGTGGACATCTACACTGGCACGTAGAAAAGTGACTAGAAGAAGAAATGAGAGAATAATAAATCTGAAGCCACCATCAGATTTGTGGCGTCGAGTAGTGCTGAATCTACTGTCCAAAATCTGAATTCTGAGAAGTTGAGAATTCTGGGCTCAAGGAATCTTTTAGATTCGATTCCCCCGGGATTCCTCAAAGATTTTGTTTCATGGATGAACTGTAAATCTGCAACTCAGATGTTGAATTTGATCACTCCATTGCGATCCTTGCAGAAAACCATAAAAAAAAGCATAAACTTGACTATATTTTGAAATGTCAAAATTTTACCTCCTTGGGAAAATTTCATGGCTCACGGTTCTGCTCCCTGTTTTTGCTGAAATCATGGTTCCATGTGCATTCTGGAAATGAATGGAAAATGCAAACATCTGATGAAGAAACAAACAACACCATTGTGTTTGTGGCGATGAGAGGTGTAAAAACCATATAAAACTTGTCAAATTCTGACAAAGTGAAAATTCTACCCTCCTGCAAAATGCATGGTCCCTGCATTAAAATATTAATTAATTCACTGTCTCGAAATCCGTACCTGCATTCTGCCTCGAAATTCATGCCTCAGTGTCTCTCTGTCTTGAGCTCCGTGCAGAGGTAAAAATACTGAGTTTAAAAAAAACTCATTGCCAGATTCTCCAACAAATAGGTCGTTGCCCTGATGGTAAAAGAGGCTTATGGTTACGGAGAGGTCGGGGGATCAAATCCTGCCTCTTCCCCATATAACTTTTTAACCATAAATGTGTTTGAAGTAGGGGTTAGGTCCGCTTTGGGCGGCCCGCCCCTTAAACTCCGCATTGATCCATTATTGGCGTTAGCATGTGTATATAATATAGATTGATATATAGTATATATTTATATATTATATTTATATTATCTATTATATATATATATATTGGCGCATATACATTAGCTGGTTAAATGTAATCAGCAGTGGGCAGGGATCGGCACGAAATCAGGGGTTCCGCCGATATATAAATCGACGACATTATAATCAATGATCGGCAGTTGCGGAGGTATCGGTGATAACTTGGCATTGATCGCGTTTATCGACGCAATTTCCGGGATTTCGACGATATGATATATGGCTTCGGGGTGTGGGCCGAGTCCAATGCCGATGGCCCGAGCCCACCCCTTAATACCCAGTTTTAACAACATATAGATATATATGGTTGGACATATATGCCAGAGATGTGGAGGAAGGTTCGGCGGGGGTTAGTGCCGCCCATCTCGATCCCATATATATATTATATATATTATATATGTGTGTGTGTGTTTTTTATTGATGCGATTATTATTGCAATAAGGTGGTTTTAAAAGCTTCGGCGGGGGTTGTTGCCACCAATCCCGAAACCATGTGTTTATTGTTTGATATAGTTATTTTTAATAGCTATATATTGAAACATTTCGTTATATGGTTACTTACTAACCATTTAAAAATGATTTTGTCTCTTATGCAGGTTTAGGAGACAAAAGAGAGAATGCCAAGTGTCAATGGCTAATGGGCTGCCATGGGGGTCCCACCTGCCTACTGGGATGCCATGTGGCACATTGTGGGCCCCAATTTTCCCTGTCATGTTAAGCTTTGAAGAGCTCTATCTTTCGCATACAAGCTCGATTTGACGAATCGTTCGCACCTCCACGATCAGGACGGTGAGGTCTTCGATCTAGTCCTAGTTCGAGCATAATCTAAACACTTTGATTTTTGAGCCATATTTGTCCTGTGTCTCTCTAGAGCCACTTGGATCAGGAGCCCTAGACCGTTGTATTACAATTTGTTAATATAACAAAGTTGGGCAATTAAAATTTGTAAAAAAAAAAATCTATATTGTGTACGTGTTGATTTACTATAATTATATTCCACTATGCAAAGTGGTTTGTTGTGATACTTGCACTGGTAGCATCAGAGATTCTAAGATTCCAACCTAAACTCCAAAATCATGGAAAAACAACAAAGTGGTTGCCTTAAAATCATTCCCCTTTGGTGGCTATTCCTTCCATTTTTATCAATAATATCTCTTGCCCTAGTTGTTTGCCCTAGGATAAAACCCTAGTTTGGTAATAACTTCAACTTGAGGGCTAGTTGATGTTGATTTCTGCTAGCATCGGATGTGCTCTCAGCCTCAAAATTTGCAAGGAGTCTAGGACACATGTATTCCACAATACCCAAAAATAGTTTTGGGAAATTCTAGCCGGAAACAGTTTTATTAAAATAATTAATTATTTTTAATGGGTGCCTAATCTAAACTTAGGAAATTAAAATAATTAAAGGGTGCTAATCTAACTGAGGGTGAAACTTATGGAAGAAGACGTAAATCGAGTCCAAATTATATGAGCCATCGATTAGAATCTAATCTGGATCGTTGATTACGCAACTAGAGGATTATAAGAAGGACTTCGATGGGCATGTGGAAAACACATCAGAAAGGAGATCAAGAGATCGAATTTCCCAAAGAGGGTAGCACAGCAGCTGCTAGAGAGAAGATCGAAGTGATTTCTTACAATGAAGGGCAAGGATAGTTCCCTGATCCAGGAATACATTGCAGAGGAGGCAGAGAGATATCTAGAAGAGGCAATGCAAAGGCCACATTGGGCACTGTAGGGCCACATAGAGGCAAGGCAGAGCTTCAGAGAGAGTCTGAAATTCAACGAAGAAATCGAGTTCCAAAGCCAGAAGTCGGAGTGTGAGACCGAAGAGCCAGAGGAACGAAGCTCCAGACAACAAGAGATTCGAGAAGAGGTGACGCAAATCCTTAGAGAGGTTGACACAAAACTGTGTAGGCTGACGTAGTCGCCGTGCAGAGCCAGCATGGGGCTAGCCATCCAAGACCTGGATCAATGTCGGATCGCTAGTGATAGTGTGAGGTATTTTTCACTAATCTTCTACCAATCAGATTCTCTGTATTGGATAGCCAGTAAGGCATCCAAAGATTGTATTCAGAAAACTATTGCTTAATATTAAAAATCCTCAACTGCTGCACCAGTTTTCCCGCATTGGGTTTTTCCAAGGACACTTGTCCAAAAATAACAGTGTCATGTGTTGTGAATTTCTTTCTTGCTCAGTTTCTTGTTTCTACATTTAATTTAATTGGTGAAGGTTGCAGTGTATTAGTTTTGGTATTTGTTGTAGTATGCAGTAAATAATATTTTCAGTAAATTAACAAATAGAAGATACTTAATCAGTTATTGCAGTAGAAATTTGGGTTTTCCAAATTTTGACATGGTATCAAAGCGCAAGTGAAGCAAGAGAGCAAAGTCGGAAGAGCCTAGGGCTGAAAAGGAGGAGGGAAGTCGAAGTGTTGTGTAAGCAGCAAATCGAGTCCCCAAAGGGATTGCGCAATCCAGGCCAGAAGGGAAAAATTTTCATGGGAAAATCTCTTTGAGTGAGTCAACAAAGAGAGATTTCCAGATTGAAGTTTGCCAGTGTTAGAGGGAGAAGCACGAAAGCATCAACACAAAGCAGTTTTCTCAGTGCTAAAAATATCGGTATCGACAAAATATCGGCGAGGGTCCAGAAAACATCTTATTGGCAATATCGACGAAAATATCGGAAAAATATAGGCAAGCATAAAAAATAATTTTTTCAAACTTTTAAACATAGCCAATATTTTGCCAATACTTTCAAAACATCGCAATATTTTGCCGATATTTGATGATATTTTCTCTGCAATATATCGTTTTGCTGAAAATATCACGATATTTTCGAATATTGTCGATATTATCAACAGTGAATTTTCTGGTGAGATGCAGTTTTCTACAACAATTGGTGGGGCAGGAAAGCATCGGAAGGAAGAAGGAGACATTGTTGAGGGAATTTCTTCCTCAGAGAATTCCTAGCCAGGGATTTCGATTTCTCTATTGCTGAGCAGCAGCAAGGAGGCGCAGATCTACTAACTCTAGCAGGGAGTGCGTAGGCTAGCCTATTGCTGCACAGAGGAGAGAGGAGGCAGTTTGACATTTCATTGGTAGAGATGGCAGCTAGTGGGTTAAGAGATCAGGATTGGTTGGATGGTGCATCCAACTATGTGATCTTGAAGGCAAGGATCTCATGTCTTCTAGATGAGCACGATCTCAAAACCTATGTCGACATTGTGGTAGTTGTACCCACAGATCCAGATCCACTCAAGAAGTACAAGGGTTAGATGGCAAAGGCCAAGCAATTGATCCTCGACAAAGCGAGAGATCACGTAATGTGTCACATTGCCAGCAAAGATACTATCCGACAGATGTGGGAAGCATTGGCTACGCTACACAAAGGATCTCCCGAGCAGCGGAAGATATACTTGGAGCAGAAGGTGAGATCCACACAGATGCAAAAGGGGGAACACATTGATTCGTTCCTAACAAAGCTTAAGGAAATCTGAGACTCATTAGCAGTTGTGGGATCAACACCTCAGCCTACCGAGATGGTGAGGCTGGCCTAGAATTCTATTTAGAAGAATGACAAGTATTTGTCTAGAGCATCCTAGGCAGACAGTGTGAAAATTCCTAAACCAGAATCCCTACCTGCAGCAACTAATGATATTTCTCCTACTTGTTAGATTTACATGAACAAGTAATTTGCAATTTCCTACGGCAAATATTGAAATACATAAACTGCAGCATTCACTTAATTAATTATATGCGGAAACAGGAAACTAAGCAAGAAAGAAAATACAACACAAATGACACCATTATTTTTGGACAAATGTCCCTGGAAAAACCCAATGCAAGAAAACCGGCACTGCATATCTAAGGGTTTATTATTATTAAGCAGTAGCAAATTCTGAATACATCTCTAAATATCTCAAGGGTTATTCAGTTACAGAGAGAGAAATACTGGCAGAAAAATTTGTGAGATTACCTCACATAATCACTGAGAAAAATCTCAGTTGATTAGGATACTGGATGAGGTGCCTCTGGCAGGCACTGTGCTGACTCTACGCAGTCCTCACGCAATCCCTACACCAATACCTCTAGGAACTGCGTCACCCAGCCAGCTGATCAATTTGTTGCACGGAGTCACTGCTCTTAGCCTCCTGGTCTCACACCTCGGCTCCCGCCTTCTAAAACTAACTCTGCTGCAAAATTTTGGACTCTCCGCGTTGCCTCTAAGTGGCGCTGCGTCAGCCTCTACGTGAGAGCTATTGGATCACTCTGCCTCTCTCTGTTGATCATTCTCTGACTGAGAAGATCTCTCTCTCTCTCTCTGAATGCTATCCTTGCCCCTCAACTGCAAGAAATCTACTCGATCATAATTTCCTTTTGAGAACTTCTCACTTCAAAAATTTGATCTCTTGATCTCTCGATGTGTTTTCCAAGTGACCCTCAAGCTTCCTTAAATAATTTGCTGGTTGACATTCAACTGCCCAGATTAAAAGTTAATCAATGGCTAAGATCATTTTAGCTTGATCCTCGTCTTCTTCTAGAAGTTACACCCTTAATTAGATTAATACCCATTAATATTTTTAATTTCTTAAGTTTAGACTTAGGTACCCATTAAAAAATATTAATTATTTTAATAAAATTGTTTCTAGGTGGAATTTCCCAAAACTTTTGATGGGTATTGGAGAATGCATGAGTCTAAGCCTCCCTGCAAATTTTGAGGCCTAAAGCACATCCGATGCTACCCCAAATCAACACTCCCTCTTAGCGAGGAATGTGCTCTAGCAATATAAGCTATTGCATACTGCTCTAACTCTAAAGCATCGTCCTCTGCGCTGCTGATGTCTAACATGCTATGCACCAACTACTGCGTTGCTGCTGCAACTGTATTGCTGCTGACACTGCCAATGTCAACACTGCATCCGTACTACAGTTCCCTCTCAAGTGTTGCATCTCTGCTGCTACTAGCACTGCCACTGCCAACTACCACTACATTACAAATTGTTGCTACTACTCCATCAACAACGGAAAAACATCCAAAATTATTAAACTAACTGTGTTCAGTATGATACCACATGAATGTTGGAGCCTGATTGTTGCTAGTCTCTACACAGACCCTCTGAATCTATTGCGCTACTGTTGACCTCTACTTTGTGCCATCTACATTGTTGCCAACTCTGCTCTGCATTATTCAGTCTTTGATGCTCCTAGCTACTACAATTGTCTCCCTGACACTCCTCGGCACCATCCAACACTAGTCCATTCTGCTACTTCTGATTTGGGCTCCCATTGCATGGTATTGATCCCATAGGTGGGCTCCTCAAGGATCCTACCCATCTATAGCTGTTTCAAACTACAACTCTAAATCAGCTCACCTCCCTCCTGGAGGTATCTCGACTGTCATGGCGAACTCCTCTTCGATCTTTGCGAGCGCAGCCTTCGGATCGTGTTTCTCATCCTTGTCCTTCTTCTTGAGAGGACACTGAGTACCGTAGTGACCTATCTCACCACACTTGAAACACTTGATCTTCGAGATGTCCTTCTTACGTCTTCATTGCTCTTATTTTCCCTTCGATGCAAGAGTTGCATTATCCTCCTCCCCCTTGGGATTCAACCCACTGTAGCTACTTCCGTCAAGTTTAACCTTGACTACGTCTCTCCTCAGATCTTCTTGTTTTAGAGCTACCCACATCTCATCCCAATTCGGAAACACTGCTCTACCCAGGATACTGTGGACAAAGACTTGCCACTCATCTGAGACAAAATTGAGGGCCAATCTAACCAACTCTGAATCTTGAGGTGTATGCCCCGCAGTAGACAATTCATCACGGGTCTCCTTAAGCTTCGTGAGGAATGAATCCACATGCTCCCCCTTCTGCAACTAGGCAGATCTCAACTTTTGCTCCAAGTACATCTTTCGTTGCTCGGAAGATCCCTGATATAACGTAGATAATGTCCCACATCTCCTTAGCAGTCCCTCTGCTAGCGATGTGACAGACCACATGATCCTTCACTCCGTCGAGGATCATTCATCTAGCCTTTGCCATTTCAGCTTGGTACTTCTTCAACGGATCTGCATCTGCAGGCACAGCCACCACGTTGTCGACATATGTCTTGAGGGCATGCTCATCTAGAAGGAATGACATTCTAGCCTTCCAGATGACATAGTTGGATGTTGCGTCCAACCTGTCCTAATCCCTCAAGCCACTGGTTGCCATTTCTGCCACAACTAGAAAGTCGAATGACCTCCTCTCTCCTTTGTGTTGTTGCTGAGCTAGCCTACGTACTCCCTGCTAGAGCTAGTAAAATTGTTGCCCCTTGTTGCTGCTCAGCGCTAGAGAATTTGAATTCCTTGGCTAGGAATTCTCTAAGGAAGAAATTCCCTCAACCGTGCTTCTCCTCTCTCTTCTGACGATTTTTTGCCTAGCATACTACCTGCAGAAAGATCTGCATCCCACTAGCTCTCCTCATGCTGGAGCTTTTGCGTTGCTCCCTTTGCCCTTGGAAAAACTCGATTTGGAAGTCCTTCTCTCTGTTGACTCACTCAAAAAGAGACTACCTCAAAATTTCAGCCCTCCAGCCAGAACCGCGCAAACTCTCTAGGGCTATGAATTATTGCCTCCTGCAGCGCTTTCGAACTCCATCTTTTGCTCAGCGCTAGGTCTTCTGGCAGTTCTCTTCTTGTTTCACCTATAGCTCGATACCATGTGAAAATTCTGAAACTGAAATCCCTACTGTAGCAACTGATGATATTTCTCCTACTAGTTAGATTTACATGAACAAGTTATTTGCAGTTTCCTACGGCAAATATTGAAATGCATACACTGCAATCTTCACTTAATTAATTTATATGTGGAAACATAAAAGTGAGCAAGAAAGAAAACACAACAAAAACGACACCATTATTTGTGGACAAATGTCCCAAAAAAAAACCAAATGCAGGAAAACCGGTACAGCAAAACTGAGGGTTTATTATTATAAAGCAGTAGCAAATTCTAAATACATCTCTGAATACCTCAAGGGTTATTCAGTTACAGAGAGAAATACTGGCAGAAAGATTTGTGAGATTACCCCACAAATCACTGAGAAAAATCCCGGCTGATCTGAACACTGGCTGAGGTGCCTTTGCATAGTCCTCACCCAATCCCTTTGCCAATCCCTCTACGCACTATGTCACATAGCCAGCTGATCGATTTGTTGCGTAGAGTCACTGCTCTCAGCCTCCCGATCTCACACCCCAACTCCAGGCTTCTGAAACTGATTCTGCTGCAAAATTTCAGACTCTCTCTCACCCTTTGCGTCGCCCTGCATCAGCCTCTACGTGAGCGCTGCTAGATCACTCTCTGCCTCTCTCTATTGATCATTCTCCCGCTGAGAAAATCTCTCTCTACGGATGCTATCTCTGCCCCTCGACTACAAGAAATCTACTCGATCAAAATTTGTTCATGAAAACTTCTCACTTCAGAAATTCAATCTCTTGATCTCTCATTGTGTTTTCCAAATGACCCTCAAGCTTCCTTAAGTAATCTTCTCATTGACATAGAATAGACTAGATTAAAAGCTAATCAATGGCTAAGATCATTTTAGCTTGATTCTCGTCTTCTTCTAGAAGTTACACCCTCAATTAGATTAATACCAATTAATATTTTTAATTTCCTAAGTTTAGACTTAGGGACCCATTAAAAAATATTAATTATTTTAATAAAATTGCTTTTGGGTGGAATTTCCGAAAACACTTTTGGGTATTGGAGAATGCATGTAATATTCCCAATTAGCCATGGCTAATTGGAATATTCGATTTTGCTCAATTTTTCCTTCTATACTTATTTATAAATAAAGAGGTGAGGAAAGGGGGACATAACTCACTTTTTGAATAAAGTCACTCCCTAGTAGCACAACGTTGTAACTTAAAAGGGGAGCCAAGGGAGCCAAAGGACCACGTAGAGAAGGGTGCCCACGTAGACACTTGGAGGGACTGCACAAATGGAGAGGAGCACGTGGCAAGAGAGAGGCTACGTTGGAGGAGGTGGGCCTTAAGGTTTTGAGAGATGCCAACGTTATAAAGGAGAAAGAAGCCTCCTCATTTCGGCATTCAATTATGTGCATTTGAGCTAGTCACTTTGACTTAGAGCACGCTAGCTGTTTAGCCTATCTGCAGCATTGTTTAGTGCATCAAGTGTCTCCATTCAGAGATCTCACCCTTAGCCTCGGGGGACTTCGAGTGCCTGCTCGGGCAAGGTAGTTTCATCAGTCTTTTGCAGGAGGATCGATTTTTGGAGTTGAGGAGGAGCTAAGCATTTTGATGACTGCGCAGTCTTGAGAGAGGAGGACGCAGTGTCTTTTGGTAGGAGCTCCGGATTGGGTTTATGTGGAGGATTTCAGCTTAGAGATTGAGCAAGGGATTATACCTTGCATATTGGAGGATTTTGGCAGAGTCTCGGCAGAGTTTTGGAGGATACTCTTTAGGGGCAGTGCAGAGCCTTGAGGGATAGCGTAGATCCTCAAGGGGGTGATTTTCGGGGGTCAGCTATTTTAGAAAAGCTTTCTGGGCTTTTCTGGGTTTATTGAGCAGAGGCTAATTCCAGAGTTTCAGCATTTTTTGAGGAGGGGAACAACCCCGAATCCTCACTTGACTCCAACAGTAGCAGCAGCACAACAATTCTCCGGCAGCTTGGACACAATTTAGAGAGAGGCCATTTCCTTACCATTCTGAGTGTATTTCTTCACTTGCCTTGTGCAAGTCGAGGTGCTATCTTTTTTATCACCTCCTGTACTCTGTCCATTACTCAAGATAATAAAATGGCTTAGCATTTCTCTCTGCATTGCTTGAGTATCGGCTTATATTCCATGTATACATCATTGTATGTTGCATTACTATTATTTTTATCTCTTTGAGCTTCCCAGCTACTATACCACTTGTGCGCTTTTCTCCTACACTCTTAGACAGAGTCTGGAAAGGGCCAGGTAGCCTCCAGATCTTGTCCTCTTTTGTGAGGCGACATATCTGGTAAATGCCCTCCCAGTCCATCTCTGGTTGGAGTTTGCTTGTGTTTGAGGGATATCCCTCAAAGGGGATATTACAGTGGTATCAGAGCATAGATCTGGCTCACCTTGTGGAGCTAGCAATCTATGACACTGAGGGAGAAGCCCTACATCTGTTACAGAGGTAGGAAATACAGAGATATTTAGCGTAGGTTGGAGAACACCTACGGAGAGGGAAACGAAGAGGGAGACTATGTTCAGGTGGTGGACACAAAACAGGAGGAACCTGTGGTGGACGCAGAGCAGGAGGATCTGATGGCAAATGAGGACGAAAAGAGATTTGCAGACATGCTCCTCAAATCAGTGCAAGATCTGTCGAGGCATATCGAGGTGATGGGGCAGAGATTCACAGCGGTGGAGGCTAGACAGCGTGAGAACCCACGGGTTTTCCAGGGTGGTGAGGGATCGAGTACATCCCACCATTGTCCAGAGCAGGGTGCCATTCAGCGTGATACTACTCAGTAGATGGCCTCACATGCCCCTACACGCTCTACCATGCCCACTATCCTAGGAGCAGACACGGGGACGGGAGCCCAGCAGGAGGCAGAGCCCAGTCATATGGGCAATTATTTTGCAAAGTACCAGGCCTATGGGTAGGAGTTCAGGGATGCTCTCTCGTTCAGAGGCTTTGTTCAACTCCAACGAGATAGTAGACCCTACGACCATCACAGAGGACCGGCATTATCATGATGGAGACACCCACCGCACAACTAGTAGATTCCACTGGCCTATGTTCGATGGTTCATCAAACAATTCAGCAAGGTCTTGCGTGGAGAAGCTGGACATCTATTTCCAACTTAACCAGATGTCGCAGAGAGAGGCCATCAAGGTGGCGACATTACATTTGGATGGTGAGGCCCAGGACTGGTGGTTCCATGGGATGGTTACACTCGGACACTCCTCAGTGACGACATATGTCAAGTTCACCAGGAGATTGATGGAGAGGTTTGACCGGAGGGATCTGGAATAGCACTTTGTTGAGTTGACGAGGCTCAAACAGACCGGGAGCCCAAAGACCTACATTGCAGACTTCTTGAAGGTTTCAGTGATGGTGCCAGATCTATCCGCGGCACGGAGGATCTACATGTTTGTTGAGGGGTTAGTAGAGTCACTTCGGGGTCTAGTCAGATCCACTAGACCAGCCACACTCCAAGATGCTATTAGCAGGACCCGAGACTTACAGGATGCCTAACCCAGGACCCGAACACCTTACCCCCAAAGACAGGCTTTCCAGCCTAAGGGGAAGGATGTGAGGATTCTGCCTCCAAAGGGGAATCCAGGATGAGTACAGATTGATGATGATGCCAAGAGGGAGCTAAAGAAGAAGCGGTTGTGCTTTACCTGACAGGAGCCGTGGGCACCGGGACATAGATGTGCTGTTAGCAAAGGATATTTTATTGAGGTTTTCTCCAAGAAAGGCGGGGAAGAGGATGAGGAGGATGATGCGAAGGTAGGAGATAGTCATGCCGCGCAGGATCCTTTGCCACATCCACCACCACCAACAGGTGGTGCAGCTTTTGCACGCACTGGAGGGGCCCTTGCAGCATTGTGAGGAGTTCCCAAGTATTTGACGCTGCGCGTACGAGAGACAATATGTGGCCAGCGAGTATCAGTTTTGGTTGACAATGGGGCGACTCGCAACTTCATCGATGCACAGATGGTTGAGCGGAGAGGTATACAGAGAGAGAGCTTCAATGGATTTTCAGTTTTGGTCCCAGGAGATCAGACCATGGTGTGTGCTCGTTATGTCCCAGAATTATCAGTGACAATGGGCACTTACACATTGACTAACCACTTTTTCGTGGGCAATATTCCGGACACCAACATGATACTTGGTGTTCAGTGGCTTATCACTCTAGGGAAGGTCACGACAGATTGAAAGGCCCTAGAGATCGAGTGGGATGATGAGAAGACAGGGAGGCAAGAGATGATATGGGGACAGCACACATACCCGCCTCAGACTATTTCGGCTCATCGGATGGAGGCAATCTTTCGAAAGGGAGACATAGAGTGGGCAGTGGAGCTGCGTGCATCAGAGGCAGGGACTACAGGGTAGACGGTGCACCCAAAGATACAGTGCATCCTTAACTAGTATGCCACAGTGTTTGGGGAGATTTCGCCGGGACAGCCACCGGACCGGGGGTTTGAGCACACCATTGAGCTTGAGAAGGGCATACAGGCAGTGATTACTACCCCCTATAGGCATCCCAAGGCCGATCGGGATGAGATTGAGCGGGCCATTCAAGAGTTGTTGGCTCTTGGGCACATTCGGCCGAGCACGAGTCCTTTTGCTTCTTCCGTGGTGTTGGTGAAAAACAAGGACGACACATTGAGGATGTGCATTGACTACAAGGCCCTGAACAAGAAGACACTGAAGAACAGGTACCCCATACCCAAGATCGATGAGTTGATGGATGAGTTGAGAGGAGCACGGTTCTTCTCAAAGATTGATTTGAGATTTGGGTACCATCAGATTCACGTGAGGGAGCAGGACATTCCCAAGACCGCCTTCTGTGTCACTATGGGCACTTTGAGTTTTTGGTGATGCCCCTCGGGCTAACCAACGCCCCAGCTACATTCCAGTCCTGCATGAATCACATCTTCAGCAGTCACTTAAGGAAGTTTGTGTTGGTGTTCTTTGATGATACGCTCATTTACAGCAGGACTTGGGAGGAGCATCTCCAGCACATTGAGACAGTGTTGCGCATCTTGGAGGAGTAGCAGTTCTATGCCAAGCTCTACAAGTGTGAGTTTGGGTTGACAGAGATGTTGTACTTCGGACACATCATAGGGGTGGACGGAGTGAGAGTCCACGAAGAGAAGATCAGAGCCATCAGAGATTGGCCGGAGCTAATGAACGTGACAGAACTTCGGGGGTTCATTAGCATTTGTACTTACTACCGGAAGTTCGTCAAGAGTTTCTTACAGCTTGTTGCACCCCTGACAGATTTGACGAGGAAGGGGGCATTCAGTTGGTCGGATACAGCGGAGCAAGCCTTTGACAGGCTCAAGGAGGTTATGAGCTGCTGCCCAATGCTTGCATTGCCAGATTTTTCGCAACCATTTGTTTTGGAGTGTGATGCGTCGAGAGAGGGGATCGGTGCAGTGTTGATGAGGGAGGTCACCCTATAGCCTTTGAGAGCCAGAAGCTCCTTCCGCACGAGAGGTTGTATTCTATATACGACAAGGAAATGTTGACCATTATGCATGCATTGGCCAAATTCCGGCAGTATTTAGTGGATAATAGGTTCAGGGTGAGGACTGATCACAACAGCGTCAAGTTCTTTTTGCAGCAGAAACGGCTACAGGAGAGGCAGCAGAAGTGGATCAGTAAGATCCAAGCGTATGACTTTGACATTAAGTATGTCAAGGGTAAGAACAACGTAGTAGCAGATGCCCTTTCACGTAGACCAACCACGTTGTCTCTTATGAGCTCAAACATAGACTGGAGGGCTCGACTCTTAGTAGAGTACTCCAAGGACAGATTTGCATGTGAGGTTCTAGATGGGCAAGTGGCGGATAACAGGTACAGGGTGGTCGATGAGATCATCTACTACAAGGACCGGATATTCTTGACTGAGGGATCTCAGCTCAAGAAGAAGATACTTCAGGCATCACATGATTCACCATTGGCCAGCCATCAGCGATTTACCAAAACCTACAGGGCCATTAGAGAGAGGTTCTCATGGAAGCGCCTCAAGCAGGACGTACTCCAGCATGTTCAGGAGTGCGATATTTGCCAGAGGAACAAGGGGGAAATGAACCATCCCATAGGATTATTGCAGCCTCTTCCCATTCCGGAGGGGAAATGGAAGTGTATTTCGATGGACTTTATCACAGGGTTGCCCATGCTACAAGGCAAGGATTGTATCTTTGTCGTCATTCATCGACTGACAAAGTATGCACATTTTTTTTGCCATGTCCGCACACTACACAGCAGCGCAAGTGGCCGAGTTGTTCTTCAGAGAGGTCTTCAAGCTACATGGTCTTCCTAAGACCATCACTAGTGACAGAGACAACCGTTTCATGGACGAGTTTTAGCAGGAGCTTTTCCGATTGGTGGGGACGGAGTTGACACCGAGTACCAGTTATCACCCACAGACGGATGGGCAGACAAAGATAGTTAACAAGTGGCTGGAGGGCTACTTGCGTAACTATGTCAGTGGGCAGCAACGAGCATGGCTGAAGTGGCTGCATTTTGGGGAGTACTGCTACAACACTACACATCACATGTCCATCGGTATGTCACCATTCTAAGCTTTGTATGGATATCATCCTTTATCTTTTGCTAACGTGATGTTTGGTGCTAGCAAGGCTTCGAGAGCCAATATTTGGATCCAAGAGAGTCAGGATATTCTCCGAGCTCTCAAGGATAGTATGGCTACAGTGCAGAACCAGCAGAAGTTGTATGCTGACAGGGGTCGGGTGGAGAGACAGTTTGAGGTAGGGGACTTGGTCTACCTACGATTACAGCCATACCGACATTCGTCACTGAAGCAAAAGGGGGCTGAGAAGCTCAAGCCCCACTTTTATGGGCCATACAGGGTGATACACATGATTGGACAGGTTGCGTATGAGTTGGAGCTGCCCCAAGGCAGCAAGATTCATAACGTTTTTCATGTATCATGCCTAAAGAAGGCATTGGGCCAGCAGGTGACAGTGACAGATGAGCTACCACCCATGGATGATGAGGGGCATTTGGTGTTGCAGCCAGAGGCTATTATTGATACCAGGGAGAGGTAGCTGCAGAGCAGGACGATCCGAGAATTCTTGGTGAGGTGGAAGAATTTACCGGATGAGGATGCCACTTGGGAGAGTGAGAAAATTTTACGGCATCCATCACTACAATTGCTTGAGGACAAGCAACATTTTGCGGGGAGAGACTGTAATACTTCCAATTAGCCATGGCTAATTGAAATATTCGATTTTGCTCAATTTTGCCTTCTATAGTTATTTATAAATAAAAAGGTGAGGAAAGGGGGACATAACTCACTTTTTGAATAAAGTCACTCCCTAGTAGCACAACGTTGTAACTTAAAAGGGGAGCCAAGGGGGCCAAAGGACCATGTAGAGAAGGGGGCCCACATAGACACTTGGAGGGACTACGCAGATGGAGAGGAGCACGTGGCAAGAAAGAGGCTACGTTGGAGGAGGTGGGCCTTAGGGTTTTGAGAGAGGCCAACGCTATAAAGGAGAAAGGAACCTCCTCATTTTGGCATTCGACTATGTGCATTTAAGCTAGTCACTTCGACTTAGAGCACGCTGGTTGTTTAGCCTGTCTGCAGCACTGTTTAGTGCATCTAGTGTTTTCGTACGAAGATCTCACCCTTAGCCCCGGGGGACTTCGAGTGCCTGCTCGAGCAAGGTAGTTTCATCAGTCTTTTGCAGCAGGATCGATTTTTGGAGTTGAGGAGGAGCTGAGCATTTTGATGACTGCGCAGTCTTGAGAGAGGAGGACGCAGTGTCTTTTGGTAGGAGCTCCGAATTGGGTTTATGTGGAGGATTTGAGCTTGGAGATTGAACAAGGGATCAGCCCTTGCATATTGGAGGCTTTTGGCAGAGTCTCGGGAAAAGTTTTGGAGGATACTCTTCAGGGGCAGTGCAGAGCCTTGAGGGATAGCGTAGATCCTCAAGGGGGTGATTTTCGGGATTCGGCTATTTTAGAAAAGCTTTCTGGGCTTTTCTGGGTTTATTGAGCAGAGGCTGATTTCAGAGTTTCAGCATTTTCTGAGAAGGGGAACAGCCCCGAATCCTCACTTGACTCCAGCAGTAGCAGCAGCACCGCAGTTCTCCAGCAGCTTGGACGCAGTTCAGAGAGAGGCCATTTCCTTACCATTCTGAGTGTATTTCTTCACTTGCCTTGTGCAAGCGAGGTGCTAACTTTCTGATCACCTCTTGTACTCTCTGTCCATTACTTAGTATAATAAAATGGCTTAGCATTTCTCTCTGCATTTCTTGAGCATCTGCTTATATTCCATGTATACATCATTGTATGTTGCATTACTATTATTTTTATCTCTTTGAGCTTCCCAGCTACTATACCACTTGTGCGTTTTTCTCCTACACTCTTAGACAGAGTCTGGAAAGGGCCAAGTAGCCTCCAGATCTTGTCCTCTTTTCAGAGGCGACATATCTAGTAAACGCCCTCCCAGTCCATCTTTGGTTGGAGTTTGCTTGTGTTTGAGGGATATCCCTGAGAGGGGATATTACAATGCATGTGTCTAAGCCTCCCTGCAAATTTTGAGGCCTAAAGCACATCCGATGCTACGCCAAATCAATAGAGAGAGATTGCCAAATTGGGAAGGGATGTGGGCCGCTTTTCAACAGGAATTGATGAGGAGAGACTTAGTCAAGTGCAAACTTGATAGCAGCAACAGTAGTACGACGAAGCCCAAGGAGGAAGAGAATGCAGCCCTTGCATCTAAGGGGCAGCAGGAGTAACAGAAGAAGAAGAAAGATGTTTCGAAGATCAAGTGCTTCTGGTGTGGTGAATTTGGTCACTATGCTTCACAATCTTCTCTCAAGAAGAAGGACAAGGACAAAAAGCATGATCCGAAGGCTGCATCTACAAAGATTGAGGAGGAGTTTGTCATGTTTGCTCAGATACCTCCAGGGGAAAGGTGGGGTGATCTAGAACTATAGTTCGAAAGAACTATAGATGGGCAGGATCTTTGAGGAGTCCACCTCTCGAATCAATACCTTACTACGGGAGCCCAGATAGAAGTAGCAGGATGGACTACTGTCAGTACAAAGGAGTGCCAAAGTGATTGTTGCAATGGATAGGAGCGTCGGAGACTGAGCAACGCTGAGCGGAATTGGAAACAGTGCAGTTCGCACAATGCAGAGTCAACAGTAGCACAGAGGTTACAGATGGTCAGCGTAGAGATTAGCAGCAGCCAGAACTCCAGGAAACAAATGCATCATGTTGAACAACTACTCAATAATTTTGGATGTTTTTTCGTTGTTGATGTTGTAGCAGCAGCAATTGAAGAAAGTTGCAGTGCAAATGCAATGTTGGCACTGGCAGTGCCAACAACAGCACAGATGCAGAACTTATGAGGGTTGCAGTACAGATGCAGTGTTGGAATTGGCAGTGCGAGCAACAGCACAGATGCAAAACTTATGAGGGAGCAGTACAGATGCAGTGTTGGTAGTGGCAGCGTCAGCAACAATACAGAGGCAGCATTTGGGCAGTAGTTGGTGGGCAGAAATGTCAAACATCAGCAACATAGAGGGAGATGTTACAGAGAAGGGTAATGCTTCAACAGGTTGCATTATTGGAGGACATTCCTCGCTAAGAGGGAGTGTTGACTTATGGTAGCATCTGATGTGCTCTTAACCTCAAAATTTGCAGGGAGGCTAGGACACATGTATTCCACAATACCCATAATTTGTTTTGGGAAATTCCACTTAGAAACAGTTTTATTAAAATAGTTAATTATTTTTAATAGTTGCCTAAGTCTAAACTTAGGAAATTAAAATAATTAAAGGGTATTAATCAAACTAAGAGTGAAATTTCTAGAAGAAGATGGAGATCGAGTCCAAATGACCTGAGCCACTAATTAGAATCTAATCTGGGCCGTTGTTTACGCAACTATAGGGTTATTAGAAGGACTTCGATGGGCATTTAGAAAACACATCAGAGAGAGATCATGAGATCGAATTTCTTAGAGAGGGCAACACAACAGTTGTTAGAAAGAAGATTGAAGTGATTTCTTGCAGATAGGGGCAGGGATAGTTCTGTTTGGAGATTTTCCTGATCCGGGAATACATCGCAGAGAGAGATCCAGAAGATGCAACGCAGAGGCCACGTTGGGCAATGTAGGGCCATGCAGAGGCATCGCAGAGCTTTAGAGGGAGTCTGAAATTCAATTGAGAAGTCGAGTTCCAGAGCCAGAAGTCAGGGTGTGAGACCAGAGAGCCAGAGGACCGAAGCTCCAAACAGTAAGAGATCCGGGAAAAGGGAGCACAGATCCCCAGAGAGGTTGACACAGAACTGCCTAGGTTGACGCAGTAGCTGTGCAGAACCAACGTGGGGCCAGCCATCCAGGGCCTGGATCAGTGTCGGATCGCCAATGATAGTGTGAGGTATTTCTCACTAATCTTCTGCTAGTTAGATTCTCTATATTGGATAGCCAGTAAGGCATCCAAAGATTGTATTCACAAAACTACCACTTAATAATACAAACCCTCAGATTCTACATCGGTTTTCCCACATTGGGTTTTTCTAGGAACATTTGTCCAAAAATAACAGTGTCATGTGTTGTGTATTTCTCTTTTGCTCAGTTTCTTGTTTCTGCATTTAATTTAATTGGTGAAGGTTGCAGTGTATTAGTTTCGGTATTTGCTGTAGGATGTAGTAAATATTTTGTTCAGTAAATTAACAAACAGAAGATACTTAATTAGTTGCTGCAGTGGAAATTTGGGTTTTCCAAATTTTCACTGTTGAAGGATTCATGTGCCTTTACCTTGCTAACACTTACTATTGGAAACCTTTTCTTGGCTCCTTGACCTTAGGTCATCCAAACTCTCAATCTATCAAGCAAACCCTACGTCTTGTGCTGCCTCAAATTGGCCTCTCTAAGGAAAGCCAATTGCTTTTTCTTCATTATTGGAGCCTTGTACCTAAGTCATGTCTTTCCCTAGAAGCCTCTTTCTCACCTTATACCTTGAAACCTAGATAATCCTTTGTAAATGATGTTATATCAGGACACTTCCCATATGCGAAAATCCATAAAGAGCAAGGGGTAGTAGCTATGGTGATAGTGAGCTACTACCTTATTGTTGTCCCTTGGTCCAGTGATAGCCTTGTAGGGTACACCTCTCCAAGGCCTACTAGATTTTGTGGCAACATTTTTTGCATCGTTGTCAAGGACAAAGTGTGTGTTTCATCTCTGTAATTTGAAAATCTAACTTCATCCGTTGAAGAAAATATCTCTAACAACAAGATGGACCCTCTTCTGGTGACTCAATTGAAAGAATGAAGCTCTTGTTCCTCATTGAACTTCCAAATCGAATGCTTGTAAGGTGAAGCAAGCATCGTTCAAGGCATTTTGAATTCACCCTGGCTATGAAAATTCAATTACCCGAATCACCACTACAGCAACTGATTAAGTTCCTTATTTGTTAATTATTGAACAAATTATTTACTATTTCCTACAGTAAACACTGAAACTAATACACTACAATCTTCACCAATTAAATTATAAGCGAAAACAAGAAACTGAGCAAGAAAGAAAAACACAACACATTACACCGTTATTTTTGGACAAATGTCCACAGAAAAACTCAATGCGGGAAAACCGGTGTAGCAACTGAGGGTTTTATTATTAAGCAATAGTAATTTTGAGTACAATTCATTGGATGCCCAAATGGTTATCCAATACAGAGCGAAACTAGGCAAAACAAATAGTGAGATGATCTCACCCTGTCACTAGAAGAACCGGCGCTGATCTCGCTGGAAATGAGCCTCTATGTCCCTTCTTCGTCAGCCTCTACGCAGAAATGCATAAACCCCACGTAATCTCTACGTTGCCTCTGTTGGGATTGCACTACCCCTCCTTATGATCATTTGTTGGCTGGAAAATTCAGCTCTCAGCCTCCCGGCTCCCAGCTTCTAAATCTTGATTTTCTCAACAAGAATTCAATCTCCCTCTCAGGCTCTGCGCTGCCACAACGTAGCTCTATGTGTCCCAGCATCAACCTCTTTGGATGTTGTTCTACCCTCTCTACCTTGTACTCTCTGGCCCAGGAAAACTTCCCTCCGAATATTATCCTTGCCCCTCACTGCAAAAGATCACTTCGAATTTCTCTTTTGGCAACTGTTGTGCTTCATAAATTCGATCTTTTGATCTCCTCTCAATTTGTCTTATAAATGCCCATCAAGCCTCCTCCTAAAATCCTTCTGTTGAGAACCAACGACCCAGATTAGGTCCTAATCAATGGCTTAAATCATTTTGGCTTGACTATTGTCCTCTTCTAGAAGTTTCACCCACAGTTAGATTAATATCCTTTAATTATTTTAATTTCCTAAGTTTATACTTAGGCACCCATTAAAAATAATTAATTATTTTAATAAAACTGATTCTGGGTGGAATTCCCCAAAATGATGTTTGGGTATGTGTCCTAGCCTCCCTGCAAATTTTGAGGCTTAGAGCACATCCGATGCTACCAGAAATCAACCCTCCCTCTTAGCAACGAATGTGCTCTAGTGATGGAACCTGCTGAAGCACCACCCTTCTTTGTAACATTTCCCTCTGCGTTGTTGATGTTTGACATCACTGCCCACCAACTACTGCGCAAATGTTGCATTTGTACTACTGCTGACCCTACCACTGCCAACACTGTATCTGTACTACAACCTTCATAAATTTTGCATTTGTGTTGCTATTGGCACTGGCACTGCCAACACTACATCTGCACTACAACCTTCTCCAATTGTTGTTGCTACTGCATCAACAACGGAAAAGCATCCAAAATTACTGAATAGGTGTTCAGCATGATGCATCTGTTGTTGGAGTTCTGGCTGCTGCTAGTCTCTGCGCTGACCCTCTGAAGCCTTTGCGTTGTTGTTGACTCTGCTTTGTACCAACTACACTACTGCCAACTCTAGATTTGTGTTGCTCAGTCTCTAGCGCTCCTAGCTACTGCAATTGTCACTCCAGCACTCCTCTGCACCAATTGACACTAGTCCATCCTGCTACTTCTGATCTAGGCTCCCATAGCAAGGTATTGATGCAAAGGTGGACTCCTAAAGGATCTTGCCCATCTACAGTTCTTTCAAACTACAATTCTATATCACCCCACCTTTGGGCGATCATGGCAAACTCCTCCTCGATCTATGCGGATCTAGCCTTCGTATCATGCTTCTCATCCTTGTCCTTCTTCTTGAGAGGACATTGTGTAGCGTAGTGACCAAGTTCGCCACACCAAAAGCACTCGATCCATGTAACATCTTTCTTCTTCTTTTGCTGCTCCTACTGCCCCTTAGATGCAAAGGCTGCATCTTCCTCCTACTTGGGCTTCGTCCCATTGCTACTATTGCTATCAAGTTTGCACTTGACTAAGTCTCTCCTCATCTCTTCCTGCTAAAGAGCAGCCCACATTCCTTCCCAATCCGGCAATCTCTCTCTGCCCATGATACTTTGGACAAACACTTGCCATTCTTCTGAAACAGAATTCAGGGCCAACCTCACCATCTTAGTAGGTTGAGGTGTTGATCCCAAAACTGCCAACTCATCTTGGGTTTCCTAAAGTTTTGCAAGGAACGGATCAATGTGTTCCCTCTTCTACATCTATGTGGATCTCATCTTCTGCTCCATGTACATCTTCTACTGCTCGAAAGATCCTCGACATAGCGTGGACAAGGCATCCCACATCCTCTTGGCAATCCCTTTGCTTGAGATGTGACATACTACATGAACCTTCACTCTGTCGAGGATCATCCCCTTGGCCTTCGCCATCTCTCCCTTGTACTTTTTAAGCGGATCTGGATTCGCGGGCTCAGCTACCACACTGTCGACGTAGATCTTGAGAAAATGTTCATCAGGAAGGCATGACATCCTTGCCTTCCAGATCACATAGTTGGATGCACCATCCAACCAATCCTGATCTCGTAACCCACTCGCTGCCATCTCTGCCAACGAAAGTGTCGAATTGCTTCCTCTCTCCTCTGCGCAACATTGGGCTGGCTTACGAACTCCCTGTTGGAGTTAGTAGATCTGCTCCTCTCTGATGTTGCTCAACAATAGAGAAATTTAATACCCTGGCTAGGAATTCTCTGAGGAAGAAATTCCCTCAACAGTGTCTCCCTTCTTCCTTCTAACGATTTTTTGCTCCAGCAACTGTTGCAGAAAACTGTGTCACACCAGAAAATTGCCTCTTCGCTGAAGTTGTTGCGCTGCTCCCTCTGACATTGGCAAACTTCGATTTGGAAGTCTTACCTCTCTGCCAACTCACTCAGAGGGAGACCTTCCACAAAAATCTTTGCGCTCTTGGCCTGGACTGTGCAATCCCTCTGGGGACTTGATTTTCTGCCTATGGAACACTTCGACCCTCCTTTTCTTCAACGTTGGGCTCTTCCGACTTTTCTCTCTTGCTTCACCTGTAGCTCTGATACCATGTGAAAATTCGATTACCCGAATCACCACTGCAGCAACTGATTAAGTTCCTTCTATTTGTTAGTTACTAAACAAATTATTTACTGCTTCCTACAATAAACACCGAAACTAATACACTGCAGTCTTCACCAATTAAATTATAAGCGGAAATAAGAAACTGAGCAAGAAAGAAAAACACAACACATTACACCATTATTTTTGGACAAATGTCCCCAGAAAAACCCAATGAAGGAAATCCGGTGGAACAACTAAGGATTTTATTATTAAGCAGTAGTAATTATGACTGCAATTTGTTGGATGCCCAACTGGCTATCCAATACAGAGAGAAACTAGGCAAACCAAATAGCGAGATGACCTCACCTCGTCACTGGAAGAATCGGCTCTGATCTCGTTGGAAATGAGCCTTTGCATCCCTTCTGTCAGCCTCTGCGTAGAACTGCGTCAACCCCACGCAGTCTTTTCATCACCTCTATTGGGATTGAATTGCCCCTCCTTTTGATCCTTTGTTGGTTGGAAACTTCAGCTCTCAACCTCCCAGTCCCACACCCCGGTTCCTAGCTTCTGAAACTCGATCTCCCTCTCAAGCTCTGCGCTGCCACAACAGAGCTCTGTTTGGCCCAATGTTAGCCTCTCTGGACATCGTTCTACCCTCTCTGCCTTATACTCTCCAGCCCAAGAAAACTTCCCTCTGAATCCTATCCCTTCCCCTCACTGCGATCTCTTCGAATTTCTCTTCCAACCACTGATGTGCTTCAAAAATTCGATCTTATGATCTCCACTCAATGTGTCTTCCAAATGCCCATCAAGCCTCCTCTTATAATCCTTTTGTTGAGAAGCAACAGCCCAGATTAGGTCCTAATCAATGGCTCAGATCATTTTGGCTTGATCCTCGTCCTCTTCTAGAAGTTTCACCCACAGTTAGATTAATACCCTTCAATTATTTTAATTTCCTAAGTTAGACTTAGGCACCCATTAAAAATAATTAATTATTTTAATAAAACTGATTCTGGGTGGAATTTCCCAAAACGATTTATGGGTATTCTGGAATACATGTGTCCTAGCCTCCCTGCAAATTTGGAGGCTTAGAGCACATCTGATGCTACCAGAAATCAACACTGGCAACTCCTTATTTGGTTGCTATGCAAAAATCAAGGTAATGGCACCTTGGAATTTGCATGAGATATACCCTTCTTTGTATGTCAAGGATATTCATGGATATCCAAATCGATTGGATCAGTGTGGAAAAAGTCGGGAATAAATCCCGATTTTTTGATTTTTTTGGTTGGCCGATTAAATCCCGATTTTTTTATTTTTTTGGCTGGCCGTTTAATTTTGCCGACTTCTTCGAAAAACTCCCGACTTTAACGACTTTTTCAACTTTTGGACCCTTGCCGATTTAATCCTGACTTCGACTTTTTCCACATTGGATTGGATATAAATCCTATGATGAATCTCCCAATATTTGATGGTAATCCCTCATTAGTTGTGAATCATGTTGCCAAATCTTTCAAGTATACTTCTGAGATCAATGTGATCCATGATGATGCTCTCATGATATTCTTCATTAATTCCTTTAGGGATGATCAAAGAGATTGGCTTAAATGATGCAAACAAAAGAGAATCCCTTCTATTGGGGTATTCAATGAAGAATTTCTTAATCATTGGGGGTTAGTGTGTCATATTGAAGTTGTCATTCAAGACTCGACTATTGTTCTCCAAGAAGAAGGCCTCCTCGGCTTTAATGGAGAAGTTAAACAAGGTTGTTGCCATCAAAAGGAAAACATCGCCCTTGATAATCTTGATTATTCTATTCATGAAGGAGAACAAGGTAGTGATGAGGAAGAGTACCTTGAGCAAGAATCCTCCCTTGATCTGTTGATTTTAGTAACTATGGTCAATCTTCATAATGTATATTTTTTAGTCCTTAATGTATTTGTAAGCATGTTCCTCACGCTTGGCTCAAAAAGAAAAATTATAAATGTTGAATAATCTAGAGCAGATTGAATTAATGCGATTCTTCTTAGCATGATAACTATTTGTAAGGCATTTTAGTTTTCCTGTTAGCACAATCTTCTTGTTGACATTATTAGAGTGTGTGTTTCTTATTTCATCAAATAGCTACCAAAAACAAAAAGACAAGAACAAAAGAAGTTGGCTTTGCGCCAAGGCCAAAACCTCTCCCTCTTGGAGAGGAAAACCTGCTCAAAATTCTTCTTATAGAGATTCCAATTGACGAATACCAATACCATGACCCTTGACCTATCAAGCCACTCCAAGGCCAAAACACCAATCCTCTTCTTACTGTTGAGATCATCATCATCATTACAGATTATCGAGATCATCATTGTTGCACCATGACTGCTCATTAAGATCACCATTGTGCCTTTACTGGGACCATCTTTGCACCTTCATTGAGATCACCATCATAACAACGAGGTCCATATCGAGATATGTATGTATATTGAGAGTATTCCTACAGGATCACTGAGATCTTTATGCTAAGATATATATACCGAGATCATCATCATGCTTGTGACTGTTACTTGAGATCATCATCATGCTTGTGACTATTACTTCTAAGTTCGAAATATAATTGCATCTTAAGTGTATGCCGAGATTGAGGGTGATTCTTTAAGATCCTCTTCTTCACAAAAATACGGAGACTATATGCTTGAGACAGAGGTATGTCGAGAGTGTATTTCACCGCAAATATTCTAAGACTGGGACTATGTTTTAGCATGCCTAGACAGTGCTTTATTGAGACTATGAGGGGGCTGAAACATCACCGAAAAACACAAAGATCCTTCCATCCGAAAAACCTGAACTCTAGCATTTATCCGAAATTTCTGAGTCACTGTACCATCGAGATTTCAAAGGATCTGAGTTCTGTACTCCTATTTTGCGCAGACCTAATGGGGTATATATAGTGGTTCGTCTTCCATATTAGTGACGTGTCATTGTGAACCATGGTGTCTATTTATTGAGCCGACATGTCATCTCTATATGTTATGAAGCCGACTTGACAGTCTTTCACATCGTGTTGCTGGTAGTCTTCTTCTATGGAGGATGGTGCTTGTCTTGGAAGATGGTGCTTGTCTTCCAAAAACCCTAGAATTTTTCACGTGAGAGAGATAGAGGCCAAAAACCAAATTTTTCGTCCTCCTTTCTTCTCCTAGACTTTCACTCTTCATTTTCCAGCGTCCTAGCTATAGATCGAATTCTTTCTTGAGATCAGTATTTTCAAAAACGGCTGGCTTGGAACCGACTCAGCCAAGTTGGTCTGAGCCAAAGCCTCCCCGAGTCAACCCAGCCTATGAAACGATTTGGCCAGCCGGGTTGTCTAACAACTCGACTAGCTCAGTATTACCCGGCCAGCTCGGTATTAACCCGACTGGCTCGGCCGGGTTGGAAACTGTGGCCCGTGAACCCATAAAACAACGTTTTCTTTTTTAAATATTTGTTTTAGGGGACTCCAAACAGGTTTGTAGTTTGTCTATTATGTATTTGGGGTCCATTCCCCTCTCCTAAACCCTATTTAACCCACCCAACCCCTCTCATTTCCTCACAGCCATCTCATGCATTTGAGTGAGAATTTCAATGAGAGTTTGTGAGGAGTTGTTGACTTTGTTTTTGGAGCAGCAGTGAGGAGTCTTGGGCAAGCATTGTAGCTGGAGTGAGGAGCTTCTTGGGCATCCATTTGGAGCAACATTGAGGAGTTGATTTCTTGGAGCAACCTTGAGGAGGCAGTTTGTGCCCGGAGGTATTTTTTTCACTTGTAAAAACTTGTTTTTGCTTATTAAATTTTATGTGCAAATCTGGGAATTGAAAAGAGTGTTTTTTTGTGAAAGAAATGAACATTGAACCAATGCTATTTTTTTGTTTTCATTTTCAGATTTTTTGCTTTCATTTCCAAGTCAAAAAATGGCACCTATAGTGAAAGATGTTGCTTGGGCATATGTTGAAATGGTTGATAGTCAAATGCATTGCAAATTTTGCCATAGAAAAATTAAGGATGGTCCTGGGGGTATTAATAGGCTGAAACAACACTTGGCAGGGATTAGAGGCCAAATTACTCCATGTACCTCACCAGATACTGGGGTGATTAGGAAGGATTTGTTAGACAACTTTGAGAAGTTTAAAGAAGATAAGGCTAGGCAAAAAGAGTTAGAGGCTGAAATTGGGAAGAAGAGGAATATACAAAAAAGTTGGCTACCAACCCCCATTTTGATTTTGAGGGTTCTTCCTCTATCCCTTGTACTGATGCATCCAACCCCTTCTGATATGTTCTTCCCTCGTTTGAGTCTATTCAAGAAAAGGGTAAGGGTAAAATGAAAAGGGGTGATATGAATATCAAAAGTTATTTCACTGTCACACCCTCCTCTCCATCAGATGCACATGGTCCTCAAGCCAATAGAAGTCATATGCAGCCCACTTTAGATGACCATTGGAAGAAAGAATTGAGGGAGACTGCTTGTGATTACATATGTAGATGGTGGTATGATGTTGATATCCCCTTCAATGCTTCCCATTCACCATATTATGAGCCTATGTTTGATGCCATACATGCTGTTGGAAAAGGCTTCAAAGCCCCTACTATGCATGAGCTAAGGGTGTATCATTTGCAGAAAGAAATTGCCTCCATTAATGAGTATTTGAAAGATTTCAAGGACTCATGGGCAAGAACAGCATGTACCATCGTGTCAGATGGATGGACTGATCAAAGAAACTGTACCATCATAAACTTTCTTATCTTCTGCCCACAGGAAACCATGTTTCTAAAATCAGTTGATGCAACTAATAAGGTAAAATATGAACAATTGTTGTTTCAACTACTAGATGAGGTTGTTGATGAGATGCGTTTGGCTAATGTTGTTCAAGTCATCACAAATAATGCCTCTAACTATGTTCTTGCTGGTAAACTGTCAGAGGAAAAACACAGAACCATCTTTTGGACCCCGTGTGCTGCACATTGCATAGACCTCATGCTTGAGCATATTGGCAAATTAGATTGGGTCAAAAACACTATAGATCATGCCAAAAGCATAACAAAATTTATCTACAATCATTCATGGATTTTGAGCCTGATGAGGAAACACACAGGGATATTATTAGGCCTGCCATAACTAGATTTGCTACTCATTTTTTGACATTGCAATCTATGCTTTCACAACATAGAAACTTGCAAAAGATTTTTTCGAGTGAAGAATGGAATCAAAGCCAGTGGTCTCACAAACTAAAAGGCAAAGAATTGAAAAAGAAAGTTAATGAAGAAATATTTTGGAGAAGGAAAAAGAGATTGTGAAGCTTGTTGAGCCACTAGTTAAGGTGTTGCGGTTAGTGGATGGGGAAAGATTGGCTATGGACTTCATTTATGAGGTTATGGATCAAGCAAAGGAGAAAATAAAGAGGCCATACAAGGATAAAGTGGCTAAGTATGGGCCCATTTGGGCAATCATTGGTGAAAGATGGAACAATCAACTCCATCGCCCTATACATGCAGTTGGGTATTTTTTGAACCCACGGTATCATTATAAAGCTAAGGAGACGGAGCTTTGAGGGGGGAGGTTAGAGATGGATTGATTGACTGCATTGATCGCATGATCCCATTGGAGTGTGATCAGCTGGAGATACACCGACAAGTCACAAGCTTCAACAATGCCTCAAGTACCTTTGGGAAGAACTAGCAAAGATTGCAAGGGAAGCAGATGAGCCAGGTAAGCAAAAATTTCAATTTTCAAATTCTTAATACTTATTTTGTTAAATCGTTTATAACTCGAAAGTTGGATATAATTTGTAATTTGTTGAGCTAACTCATTACACTCCTATGTTTTTTGCAGCACAATGGTGGGAGGCTTTTGGTAGCCATTGTCCTGAATTACAGAAGTTTGCAATTCGTATTTTGAGTCAAACTTGCAATGCTACTGGGTGTGAGCACAATTGGTCTGTCTTTGAGAGGATTCACACAAAGAAAAGAAACCGTTTGGATCAAAAATGGTTAAATGATCTAGTCTATGTCCAATACAACCTTAGGCTCAAATGCAACCAATTGCTGAAGAAAAGACCTGATTCAGATCCCATTGTGTTGGAAGACATTAATCCAACATCAGATTGGGTAGTGGAGAGTCATCCAGCATATTTTGCTTCTAATGAGGATATTGATTATGAATTATAGATGATAGCATCACTCGAACAAAATGTTCAGTTGAATGCAAATCCTAATCCACTTGTACCAGCCTCAGCCTCCGAGCCAGCAAGTCCTGCAGTTGCAGGCGCTTCCTCTGCTCAGCCACAACAAAAGTGCATATCTCATCTATCTCAGCTTACAACTATTGCACAACGTACTAGTGCTACCACTTCTACAGTTGCAGTGGAGATGATGATGAGGAGGAGCCATGGGGCCCCCTGTCTGACTCTGATCCAGATGATCTTGGCTCCACTAGCAGTAGCCAATAGCATTGGTCATAGTTTACTTTTGTTGTAGAGGCCATTTCTAGCCTCCTTGGTTATGTGTTTTTGTTTTGATCTCTATATCATCATCATGTATGTATTGGATAGTGCATTGGGTGCCATTTTGATATAATGGATATATATTCATGAGGCCTACTTTGATCATATGTTGTCTTCTATCTATATTTTGATGCTGTGTATGTTTGGAAACATGAATGAAAATCTTTAAAATTATGTTTTTTTTATTAAAAAAATAAATATTTAATGTATTTTTTACAACTACTGAGTCATTGAAATCAAGCCGACCAAGTCGACACTGAGTCGGAGTCAAAGTCGGAGTCGGAGTCGGAGTCGACCGTCGACCAAGTCGGAGTCAAAGTCGGAGTCGGAGTCGGAGTCGACCGTCGACCAAGTCGGAGTTCGAGTCGGAGTTTTAAAACATTGCTTGAGATACCAAACTTCTTGACTGAGTGAGTGCTAAATGAGGTCGAACTACTTTATTTAGCCTTTTTAGGGAGTCGAATTCCCTCCTTTAGGCTGACTTGTACTTTTGTAGTTTCCAGGACTTTCTAGACTCGAAATAAATTCTTTTTTCCAATTACATTTTGCTTGAAAAGGTCCTATAAACATGATGTTGACTCCTTTGACTCATAACAATAAATCCTAAGACCTAACAAACCCTAGAAGCATGAAGACCATGCTTTTACCTAGAAGACCATCAATAAAGAGCATGAAACCCCTGCTTTAATAATAATAACTTTTTCTTTTCTTCTTTTGTTTGTTACATAGGATACATATTGAAATGAGTACAACAACAATTATGAAGACCGAAACTAGTTACATTTTCAACACTCCCTCTTAACTAGGGAGGTATTCATAATTGCACAACATCATTCTCAAATTGAAGAGTTCATATAAGAAGAGTCAGATTGATAAGCCATACTGTAAGCATCATCATTATGACCATCACTTTCTCTGAGGCCTAACTAGACAAGCTCTTCTTTATTCAAGAGCATTATGCTAGGAGGCTTTATGTGTGATATTGCACTACCTCTACAAGGAACATACCCCATCCAGATGTCCATAAGTTATGTCCTTTTATGACTATTTTTATCTTGGATCTCCATACCTGAGTCCTCAAAGAATATTAGTCCTCTTCGACCACTCTTCTCTTGAATGCCTATCCCATTCTCAAAGAGTGTCGGTACCTTTCCTTTTGTTTTGGATGCTTTATCCTCAAGGAAACCACAGATGCTTATCCAATCCTCTGTCATTCTCTTTCCATCACTTAAAGAAGAGAATGCACATCTAATGTCCAACGTCACTTCCTCTCAACCAGAGAGGATTACCCTATCCTCCTTTTAACTTGAGAATAGAACCTTTCTCCTGTTCAAGGAGACTCCTTTGCTCCCTCTCAAATCTAGAGGAGATTCCACACTTCCTTTCAATTTTGGAGGTCAACACCACAAGCCTTATAGCTTGTCTTAATTAGAGTACTAGCAACTTGATCTTCATATCTACATGGCTCCCTCTTTCTTCAGCATCTCTTGCATCGAGCTTGCTTCATTTCAAGGTATCATGGAGCCATCTCCACTCTTCTATCTTATGACAGGATCAGGGTCATCTTTCTTGCTCATCACTTTCATCTTCGACATGAAGGCATTGCATTGAGCCTTTCCAAACTTCACAACTCCCTCACGAAAGTGATCTCCTTTGACCTTCAGGTTATCTTCTCGCACTGCTACCTTTTAATCCCAAGATGGGCACATATTGACTTCATAGTTGCTAGGTACCAAATATTGAGTTTTCCTCAACATTCTTCATACATTTCCATCCATACAATTGAACTTGCCTCAACTATCATCATGTATCGTTGCAACGTTCTTCCAAGCAAAAAAAAAAAATATATATATATATATATATATATGTTAACCAGATCACCAACAATAATGAAAATTAGACTTACCTCATCATTGATGACCTTCTCGTTCCATCAAGATCTTCATGGTCCATCTCCATGTGAATTTTCCTTCATGCATCAGAGTGTCCAAGGATCAAATTTGATTAGCAAGTTACAACTTTTTCTTCTGGAGATTATACTAGATGTTAATCATTATTTTACATATTTTGGAGAAAGTCTTAATCTTTTATACATCCTTAAGTAAGTCAAACCCTATTATTTTCAAGCATCATATATATATATATATATATATTATAGACTTAAGCATATTTTATGACCAACTTTCTTTTCTCAAGATTTAATACATATGAATCTTATCCAAAGTTTACTTTCAGCATGCATTCTTATGCTTTCATCCAATCATCTAGCTATATGCTCTAAAGTGAGCCTGCAACCTGACCCATTGGATTTCTTCATCACTTTAACAATATTATTTCCACATTACATGGAATGTATACTACCCTTGTCATGATGCCTTTTCCAAGGACCTTCCAGAATTATGGTCCTTCTAGGATCATAATGATCCATTTAAGCAATATGACAACCTCTAACATAATGTTAGACAATTCTTGGATGAATATTATACAAAAATGGTCTATTTATCTAACTAGATGATTTCTACAAAGCAACTTACTCATGTAAATTCTAAATATGCCACTATCATATGTTTTTCTCTATGATGCTATGCAAAACATACATGTTTCTCTCCCACTGCCTCAGATGTATGAGTTTTGCTTCTTTCTTTTCCGTTGTTTTGTAGGCTTGGACAGTCCCTCTTAAAGTGTCCAAACTCATTGCACTTAAAGCATTGAATCTTGGACATGTCTTTCTTCTTGGGCTTTCCAAAGTTTCCCTTCTATTGCTTCTTGACTCAGGCTAGAAAGGCTTGAGACTGTTGGACATTGGATAAACCAATGCTCTTCGTGTGTTTCGCGACATGGACTAACCACCTCTCGTGGATCCTTATCTCTAGTGATATGATCGTTGACTAACACTTGCGAGTTTTGGTCTAACGGCAATTGTGATTCCTAACAAGTGGTATCAGAGCGTAGGTCACAAGTTCGATACACATCCAACTTGCATTGGGGGGGAGATCATTGGACATCGGATAAACTAACGCTCCCCGTGTGTTTCGCAACATGGACTAACCACCTCTCGTGGATCCTTATCTTTGGCGATGCGATCGTTAACTAACACCTGTAGGTTTTGGTCTAACGCCAATCGCGATTCCCAACAAAGACTGCTCATCTGATCCAATGTCATCTTTTACCTTGATCCTTGATTCTTCCATAAAGCATTGAGCCTACAATTCATCAAAAAGAGTTGAATCTTTCTTGGAGTAGATGCTTGTTGCAAATTTACTCCATTCTGGTGGCAGTGCATTTAGTACACATATGGTCAATTCTGAATCAGAAATTGATTCTCCAAGCCCTTAAAGATATTCTCTTAGCTAATAGACTTTCATGAGAAAGGATGCCATACCCTCATCCTTTGATTTCTTCATTCTATATAAATTATTACGCAAAGACATTTTGTCCTGACGTACTTACAAAGTACAAGTTCACTAGCTTGTCATACATGGCCTTGGAAGTTTTCAAGTTTGCAACAAATAGAATAAGAGAATCTTTAATGGATTCAACTATGATCGTTTGAGCCCTTACTTCCCCTTTCTTGTATTTTGCTAGCTCTTGAGTCTTATCTTTGCTAGGTTCAGTAATTTCCCCAGTAACATACTCCATTACTTCTTGTTCTGTGAGTATCAGGTCAACCCTTTTCTTCCATGCTAGATAATTTGATGATCCAACGATCTTATTGTTCTGCTTGCAGAAAGAACCCATATGACCTGCAGATTTAGACGATGAACAATATGATACTTACTTGATAACCAAGATTCTCCTTGATGATGTCTCCAACCTACTTGATGCCTTCAAGATCCTTGAAGAGACTTCCTCGAAAGATGTTCCCTAGGATTCCTTCAACAACAGCTTCCAAGAGTGATGAATGATGACATCTTTTGGTGCATCCTTTAAAGATGCCTTTTGATGAGTTTTTAACTAGATCCCTTCAAGAGACAATCCTTCTTGAAGTCTTCTTTTCTAGGATTTCTTTGAGAGTTTCTTTGTTTCCTTCCCCTTGATAAGTAATTCCTTCTAGGGTCCTTCCAACTTCCTTCCTTGTTCACCTTAGCTCTGAAACCATGTTGGAAAATGTGTAATGTGGCAGCTTATTAATTCAATTTTCCTTTACCTTAATACTTGCTTGTGAACTTAGTTATTCTTCTTGTTTTCTTTAGTTAGATCTTTTCATCAAACAAATATCAAGAATCAAATAGCAACAACAAAGGACACAGGAATAAGGCTCTCAGCCAAGGCAAAACCCCTTCCAAGGGAAAACTCGAAAAACTCTTCTCTTCTTATAGAATTTACTCAAGAGACACAAAGACCCAAACCCTAGACCAAGTCCTTCTCCAAGTACCAAGTCATCCCTCCAACAAGTCTTTCTCTGATTTTGCACCAACCAGCTTTAAACTGCAATTTCGACCTACCAACTTCAATACTGCAACCTGTCCAACAACCTCGACCTTGTGATTTCAGCCTTGTAGCTACTACAAAAACCCTAATCCAACTTCCTCCTAAAGCCTTCCTAGAGCAAGACACCTCCTCCCAAAGTCAATGAGATCAAGGTAGGGTATTCTTTCCTCTAGCCACAAGATATTGCACTTTGTCCTCCCGCAACTCGAAATTGCAACTTCGGCCTATGAAAATTCTGTTACTGCAACAACTGATTTATTTCACCTACTTATTTGCCAATAAGTTATTTATGAAAACTCTTCTAGTAAACATTAAAATAAATATTGCTGCAAAAATCACACCATAATATAGAAACAAATACATGCACAAGAATCAAACACATCAACAAAGATATTTTCGGACAATTATCTTTGGAAAAACCCAATGCAGGAAAATCGGTGCAGCAGAGGAGGATTTTATTCATCAGCTATTCTTGAGTACAACTAGGTGCAAAACTAGCTTACCCAACAAAGATAAACTCTCTAGCACCCTCCCCCAGACTCAGCATCAGACTTGCTGGCCTCTGCGTAGCTCCCAGACCCTCTACGTCAACTCCTACTTCTCTACGTCAACACTGGACCTCTCTGCATCACCCACGCAGGCCCTCTAGTGACTGCGCAGTCCTGCTGCCTCTGCGTCTGCCTCTCTAATTTCTGTGTTGATCTTTTGGTGATGTTCCTGCCTCTCGGTTCCGTACTTGCTACCTTCTGCTGCAATCCAGACCACTAGTTCGAATTTCTCAGCAAACCCCGCTCCAGAAATCGAACTAACTGGTCTCCCTCAGTGTGTTCTCCAACTGACCCTCAAGCCTCTTCTTATACTTTTCCTGTTGGTCCTTCAACGGCCAAGATTACATCTCTAATCAACAGCGAAGATTAGAATTGGCTTGATCCATGTCTTTTGGAACCTTCTAACCCAGATTTATATTAATACCCATTAATATTTTATTTTTCCTAAGTTTAGACTTAGGAACTCCATTAATAATATTAATTATTTTAATATCTCCTAAACTGGGTAGAATCTGCCCAAACCATTTCTGGGTCTTGAAAATCTCATGTGCTTTAGCCTCTCCACCAATTTTCATGGCTAGAGCACATCCGATGCTACCCCAAATCAACACGGCCTCCTTCTGCAGCACCATAAACCCTAGAATTTCACACGTGTGAGAGTGATAGAGCCCAAAAACAAGATTTTTCGTCCTTTCTTCTCCTAAACTTTTGCTCTTCTTTTTCCAACATCCCAGCTACAGATCAAATTCTTTCTTGAGATATCGAACTTCTTGAGTGAGTGAGTGCTAATCGAGGTCGAACTACTTCTTTATATAGCCTTTCCAAGGGGGCGAATTCCCTCCTTTAAGCTGACTTGTAAATGCCAGATCCAACTTGTACTTTTGGAGTTCCTGGGACTTTCTAGACTCAAAATAAATTATTTTTCCAATTACATTTTGCCTGGAAGGGTCTTATAAACATGATGTTGACTCCTTTGACTCATAATGATAAATCCTAAGACCTAACAAACCCTAAAAGCATGAAGAACATGCTTTTACCTAGAAGACCATCAATAAAGAGCATGAAACTCATGCTTTAACAATAATAACTTTTTCTTTTCTTCTTTTGTCTGTTACGTAGGATACATATTGAAATGGGTACAACAACAATTATGAAGACAGAAACTAGTTACATTTTCAAAAACCCCCACTGGATAGTGCAGTTGGGCTCCTTGATGGCTCTAGAAGGCTCTGACAATGAGTCTGTGCCTAGTTCATTCCCCTCGCCCTCAAACATCAGACTTAAGAGACCTTGACATTATCAGCCTCAACATCCAATTTTCCTCTCTCAATCTATCTCTTGACAGGTTCTTAGATTGGGTTGTCCAGCTTTCCAGTCTTGGACAAACTCACTTATTGTTTTGTATCCGTGTACCTTTGTCATAGCTTTATACATATGTTCTAATCTTATAGTTATTAGGATTCTTTCTTTGTATTATATTCAGTATTTTCTAGAAGTTGCGCTAGCGCTCCCAAGTTGTATTCATACTGGTTTTACTCTTCAGTCCTGTTGACCAATTTTCGCAGTCATTAATCGGACATTAATAAAATTATCTTATCTTATATGTTGATAATTTGCATTAAATTGTTTATCCACTCAAGGCCCTTGGCATGTTGAATTAATTTGATTCCAGATTCTAGTATAGATTGTTGTTTTCTGTCTCTCCTTTTGAGGATATACTTTAGGCACTGCTGCATTTCCATTATCACTTGATGGATGCCCTAGGCACTCCTGCATTGCCAATGTCACTTGATATAACTATAAATTCCATTGATCAAATTTGGTTGTTTGTGAACAATGGTATAATCTCTTTATTTCTTTCTCAATGATTGCAAAGAAGCAACATAATTACCTCCTTTTCAGTTTGGTGACGCTTGAAATTTTTTTGACATATGAGTAACTGATATTTATTCACATGACAACAAATTGTATGATAATTAAAAATGTTATTTCATGTAGTGTTAGTTTCAAATAATGGTATCTCAAAGTTCCCTCTCAAGAATTGTTGATATGATAATATAATAGGACACATGTTTTATACACATAAAATCTGGAAACAATTAAGAAAAATACGTGTTTTCTAGTGCTTGGCAGAATTGTCTTATACATCTCAGCTGCAGACAGTCGATGACAAATCCAGTAAAGTGCTCCAGAAAACAAATACAACTCCAAGATGGATTGTGATGGAAAGAAACAGCATGAAGGTGGTAAGTTCCAGACCTTGGACTAACAAGGATGTCATAAGCTGAGGCTAATTCTGTAAAAGTAATGCATAAATTAAAAATCCACAAAAGTTGCAACAAAAATTTGATTCCAGATTGGTCAGTACATGAGAAATTATGCCAATATAAGTGCTGGGCATAAAAATATTCAAGTGCCATGATAGTTGCAGAATGTAAGCTTAAGAAATTCAAGTTTTAAGCCAAAGCTTTGACACAACTGGTCATATATTATTCAACTTACACATATATTAGAAAGGAAATTCTCACTGCTATATGATTATGAATGCTCTCAACTTATCTACTACTCATTATTCGCAAACAACGTAAAATATCTGTCTGGCTACTGATATAAAGACTGACTAAGAAAAGTAATTCACAAACACAAAAGGACAAGAGAATTAGACCATATTTTGGTAATAAACAAATTAAACTGTATTCTAATTTCAGCCAAAAGTATAATGACTTTTGCATAGAACAACCAAATCTAGTCCATTTCTCCTATTCAGTATGAATATGATAAATGCAAGTTAGGAGATGAGTCATCTTTATGGTAAAGCTTTCTAGAACTTCCTTATGAGAAAATAATCAAAACCATTCAAGATAATGTCACATGTTGATCATCAGCCAATAGAAGTAAAAGGAAAACTAGATGCTACTATTTCAGTACATACTGCGGCAATGCTATACTTGTCTCGCAGGAGTTGACATAGTGCGAGCATCAAAGCAGTTTTCCTGCAAGTAAAAGATAACGCACATATATCTAGTCAGGATAGTTATGAAATATCTATCCAACTACAAAGATGCAAAAAGAAATGAACTTTCCCATTCCTGACATAGCAGAAAAAGGACTTCAAAATGAAGAACCTGTTGTCTAAATCTGATACATTACATTATGTCCCTAGTTCTTCTTCCCCGTCACCATAATGAATGAAAGTCTACTGGATGCAAACTTGCCACCATGTAATTTTTTTTTCGAGAAAAATATTGTTTATATTACACAGAAATATACACAAGAGGAAAACAACATGTACAAGAACAAGGGAGAATATACAATCAAGCTTTCTCAGTGTTACTTAGACTGAAATAAAATCAGAATAAGCAGAAACATCCTGCTTTTTGGAATCCTTAATCAGCATATAGCCGTTGGCAAGCAATTGAGAGTGTACCTCTTCCCACCAGGATTCAGAAATGGAAGAGATAGAATTACACTGTTCTCATAAGTACTCTTGCAGCAAATTTTCTAAAGAATAAGCAGAGCTGCAACTCTAATGCAATTCGAATTATTCGATAGACCTAGGAAGACAGATAAAAGCACAACAAATTTGATATTGAACTTCACACCAAAGTTCTAGCACAAATTTGATAAGATGAGGTTGTGCCATTGGTAACATAACTGCAATTTTGCCACAACCTGTTATATCCACAAGGGAAAAGGTTGTGGCAAGGGATGAGCACAAAGCTGCATTGGTTGTATGACTACACTTACCATCTTCATTTTCATTACTAAGTAGAGTAGGGTAGGAAGAATAAGCTATTAAGCATGACCATTAGATTTCATTTCTTGTATCTTTGGTGCTCTTGGTTTTTGCCTTTTATTTCTTGTAATGCCAGTTTTGATGTAATGGACTAGATGGATATTGTATGTAGTGTTTAGGGATATTATGTGGATCCATCCCACTAAGGTTTCCTTTCATTTGCTTGGAGAGTTGTTAATTTTAGATAACAATGTTATGTTCTAAGCTTACGAGCAATTTACTTCAATTTTCTTATTAGCCCAATATCAATTTCCAGATTACCAATCACATTAACATTGATAGTAGATGCAGATAGAACATAATCAATAAGCAGAAGACAAGCCAAGACAAGAGGACACAATATTTGGTAGATGCCAGGGAAAAAGCCCAATGTGGGGAAAAGTCTTTGATCAAATCTTCTTATTATTCTTCAAAAGTTCAGCACAGAGAGAGAGAGTACATCATACAAAATTTACTTGCCCAATCACTGTCAAAACAGTCCAGTCAAACAGCAGTCAACAGGATGCCCTAACCAGAAAGTCAACGCTAGTCAAACCAGCAGAAAATCTCTTCCAAATGGGCTCGATCAAACCCAGTCAAGTCAGCCTCCAAATACAGTCAAAATCAACCCAAAACAGTCCTGAAATTCTCAATCAAACTTGGTCAACGCAGAGTCAACACTGTGGTCAATGCAGATCAACCTGCTCCAAATTACTCAATTTTCATACCATTAGATGTAGCCTCAAAAGATCGGATTATCTGCCTAAAAATTGCAGTCAAAGAAGGTGATTTGACCCTCGGTGAACGGTGGTCAACGTCCCTGCAAATAGCTCAAAACAGTCCAGTGATTTCTGCCTGTAATTTTCAGTCAACCCAAGTCAACATGAGAAGAAGAAGAGCTGCTCCTTTGTTGTATGAACCAATGAGGAGAGAGACAGAAAGGTGTGTTGAGTGATGGTGTCCAAATGAGGAAAAGGTCTCTCTCATTTATAAACAACATTGAGGGTGAAGAGACACATCCGTTGGGCTGCATAAGCCTACATTTGATTGGAGCCGACCTTGACAATTTTCCCATAGGAGAAATAAATTCATAATTCCATTTTTGCTTGTCAGAATGAGATGATCTTTAGATCAATCTTGCACCTCTTGAAAAGAGGAATCCAATAAAAATATCATCTCCATCATATGAGCTGTCCAAGGTGGAGTTTGGCCCCAGTTGCCAATTTTAACACTCTCTCAACTAGGGAGAAATCCACCTGCCAAACATCTGTACCATCTCTGACATCCCTGCTCTGTTGAACCATGAACAAATAATGAAGAAGAACTGATCGAGACTATACCATACCACTCTCCACTAACTAAAGTCAATCATTGATCCCAGATCAAGTTGTTGAACACCAAGCATCCTAGTCATAGGGAGTACAGCAGTGCACGATGCATCCATCGGTAGTGCTATAGTCCCTAACCATTTTTTCCCAACTCATTGGCCAGATGAGAGGTACTTCCCATGAGTCCCACACTCTATGGGTAGAATGTGCGTCGGGGCATCAACAGGAGAAGGTGAACCACTCATCCTGCTCATAGGAGAAGGTGAACCACTCATCTTATGCATATGTCAACTGTAGGGGAAGGACTCCCCTACATGCATGTGTTCGGGTAGGGGAACGTGAACCACACCCTACACACATGTCAACCATAATGGGGTATCATAAGGGAAGGTGAACCACTCACCCTGTATCCAGCGCACCACTAGGGGAAGGTGAACCACTCACCCTATGGTCGCTCATAGCTAGCTCCAAGAAGTACCCCACGCCCCCAGGAGCTCCCAGAGCTCTGTGTCCAACTCATACAAGACCCTCATAAGAGGGTCGTTCCACGACTCCAAGTCTCTCTCGGTAGAATAACAATTTGACCTTCCCGAGAGGTTTTGTGAGAATGTCAGCAACCTACTCATCTGTGCTGATGTGTTGGAGCCTAACTACTCCCCGTTGTACCATATCCCAGATAAAGTGTTACTTGATATCAATGTGCTTGGAGCGGTCGTGGAACACTCTGGTTGTCGCAAAAGATTACGATCGTATCTAGCACGTGCTCAAATAGCTCACGGAAGAGATTCCTCAACCAGGTTGCTTCACAACAGGCCATACTCGCAGCAATGTATTCGGCCTTAGCAGTGCTTAGTGCAACTGATTTTTGCTTCCTGCTCATCTAGGATATAGAAGCAAACCCCAAAGAGAAGCAGCGCCCAGACGTGCTCTTACGATCCACCACACTGCCAGCCTAGTCAGCATTTGCATATCCATGTAGCCTCAAATTCCCGACAGTGTATCTCAGACCATAGTGGATAGTGCCCCAGAGATATCTCAAGAGATTCTTGGCAGCAACCCAATGAATGTGATGAGGCTCAACCATGTACTGTGTTCACAGTGAAGCATATGTCAAGGCGGGAGTTGACCAAGAACATCAGTGCCCCCACAAGTTGATGATACTCGGTAGGGTTCACCAATTCGGGCCCAGCAACACTTCCACATAGCTTCTTGAAGTTGAGTTCCATCAGAGTAGTTATGGGCTTGCAGTCCACCATCCCACATCTCTCAAGTAGTTTCACAATATATTTTCCTTGAGAAAGGAAAATCTCACCTGGCTTTTGCCAGACCTCCAACCCTAGGAAATAATGCACCAGTCCTAGGTCCTTCATCTCGAACTCGGAAGCCAACTCCCTCTTGCATTGATGAATGAGAAGGTCATCACCTGTTAGAAAAAGATCATCCACATAAAGGATCGAAATGAGAGGTATGTCCTTTTCAACCTTGAAGTATAGGTTTGGGTCAGCATCGCTTCTTGTAAACCCCAACTTCATAAGATAGCTATTGATCCTCTCATACCAAGCCCTAGGGGCTTGCTTCAAGCCATAAAGGGCTTTCTTCAACCTGCATACATGTGTGTCACGATCTTGAACTTCAAACCCCTCGGGTTGTTCCACATATACTTTCTCCTTGAGCAAACCATTCAAGTAGGCAATTTTGACATCCATTTGATGAAGGTTCCATCCTTGCAAGGCAGCAAGGGCTATGATCGAACAGATGGTGGTATATCGGCAACAAGTTCCGGTGCAAATATCTCATCATAGTCTACTCCTTCCTTTTGAGAGAAGCCTCGAGCGACAAATCTGGCCTTGAATTTCTCAGCACTCCCATCAACTCCATGTTTGATCTTGTAGAGCCATTTTGAAGTGACCACTAACTTATCCTTGGGTCTAGGAACCACATCCAAGACATCATTCTTCATGATCAATTCATACTCTTCATTCATCGCATCCTTCCAAACCTGTTGTTTCACGCCTTCTTCGAATGTACAAGGCTCAGATTGTACAAGAGTACTCATGGCAGCTAAGTACTCTTGGTACCTATTCGGCTTCTTGCTTTCACGAAATGTCCCCCTCGATATCTTCTCAGCATCTTCAAGAGTATTCCTAAGCCACAAAGGCCTCTTTCTTGTAGTAGAGGGCTCATAAGGAGGTGGATCTATAGGATACATCGATCCTTTAACATCAGGCATTGGTACATCGGACAGAGATTCATTTTGCGTTTTTGCATCATCGTCATCATTAGCCTTCATAGGAATAGGAAGATCTCGAATCTTTCGAAGTTCGAAATCTTCATCAAAAGTGACATCATGACTTAATTCCACTTCCCTTTGACCAAGCACATAGATTCTATATGCCTTCGAAGTTTCATTGTAGTCCATGAATGTTCCTTTCTTCCCAAATGCATCTAGTTTGTTTCTTTTCTCTTTCGGTAAATGAAAATATATGGGACATCCAAAAATTCTAAAATGAGAAACATCAGGTTTCTTACCAATGAATACTTCTTCAGGAGTCTTGAAGTCCAAATCTTGATGTGGGATCGGTTTTGGACATACACAGCGGTGTTGGTAGCTTCTCCCCATAAGAACTTCGGAAGACCTTGATCATGAAGCATGGCTCGGGTAGCTTCGATGATAGTACGATTCTTCCTTTCGGCAACACCATTATGTTCAGAAGTATAAGCAATTGTAGTCTCCCTCTTAATGCCAGCTTCTCTACAATAGTCTTTGAATTCATTAGACTCATATTCGATCCCATTATCGTTCCTTAGAACTTTGATCTTCTTCCTTGTTTGATTCTCGACCAAGGCTTTGAAGGAGAGAAACCATTTGAATACTTCATTCTTCTTCTTTAAGAAATAGATCCATGTCTTGTGAGAGAAGTCATCCACAAAAATAGCATAATATAAATATCCACCCAAAGACGTAACGGGCATCATACCTAATAAATCAGAATGGACCAATTGAAGAATATTAGTGGTTTGAGTCTCACTTGAGGGGAATGGTTCCCTTGTATGTTTTCCACCTTCACATACCTGACAAACACCTTCATGATTCAAGTTGAGTTCGGGCATCCCTGAGAACATCTTCCTTACATTGGGAAAGGCTTTAAAATGAAGGTGAGCAAATCTTCAGTGCCATAATTCGGATTGAAGAGAGGTGTCACAAATCATAGCTCCCAACGGACTTCCTCCAACCTGATAGAGACCTTCAACCCTAAATCCTAGATTGAATGCATCTCTTGGATTCCTTTGCCAAAGACAAACCTTCCCATCAACAAATGACACCTTAAAACCTTTATCTTCCATCGCAGAAATAGAAACCAAGTTCTTTTTCAAGTCAAGTACATATAGCACTTCTTGTAAATGAAGGGTTTGACTTTGATTTAAGTGAAGAGTAACAGTCCCAATTCTTTTCACGGGATAGGTGGCATTGTCCCCAAGTATGATATCCATATTTGTCTTCTTCTCAACCAAGTTTGAGAGAGCTTCTTTATACACACTAAACTGCCTTGAGGCACCACTACCAATCAACCAATGGTCCAATGTATCTGGAGGAGAGGCGGTGAAGAGGACAGAAATAAGATAAAATTCATTTTGCTTTGCAGCATTAACTTCATCATACGTGGAGTTTCTCAACTTCTTGGGAGGACGACCACCTCCATTTTGAGCAGCAGGTGCATTCCTCTTCACTTTGTTATTGAACCTAATGTTCCTTTGATTGGCATTGCCCTTGAAGTTGTTGTTATTGTTGTCATCATCTCTTGGAGCATCCTTCTTGTGAGGACACTCTCTAGTGAAGTGGCCAAACCTATTACAATTGAAGCACCTTCCTTTTTTTCCTTCTTGAATCCCTGCTTGAACCCTTGTCCTTGATTCCTTGGACCAACATTGTTCCTTCTTCTAGAATGAGTGAAGGCAGTAGGATTGTTTCCATTTGAGGGCTTGTCTCATTCCATCATCCTTATTTCTTCTTGAGTGCATCTGGCCAATAGTTCCTCATATCCCAGAATCCTGTCATTGTTAAGAATGGTTGTGTTGAACACATCCTAGTCTCTTGAAAGGGTCCCCAAGAGCAATAAGAGAGAGTTCCCTGTCACTAATGACTTCTCCAATAGATAAGAGATCATTCTTCATCTCGGTGATCCTCATGAAGTAGGATTGGATGGATTCTCCTCTATCCATCTTGATGTCTTTCAACTTTTTCTTGAGAAAGAGAATTTGATTTTCATTGTTCACTTTGAAAGTCTAAACATTCCAACCAGTCTTTCATACATCTCCTTAGATGTTTCTAATTCAGAAATATATGCAACCAAAGGCTTATGAATAGAATCAACGATAATCTTCTTAGCTTTTGTCTCACCTTTCTTGTACTTTGTTTGAACAGCAGTGGTTGCATTTGAGGGAGGCTCGGATATTCTTCCCTTGACATAGTCCATGGCATCATTCTCTTCCAAGTCAAATCCAAGATCATCTTCCATGCATGATAGTCGAATTTGTCCTTGAGCTTGTCCTCGGATTTGAAGAAAGATGAAGTCGTCATTGGGACTAGTTCCAAGTCCCTGTACAACAACTTCCTTTAGTGATTGCTTGACTTCACTCTTGCTTGGGATTTGTCTTCACCTATGCTCTGATACCATGTTAATTTTAGATAACAATGGTATGTTCTATGCTTAGGAGCAATTTGTTTCAATTTTTTTATTAGCCCAATATCAATTTCCGGATTAGCAATCACATTAACATTGATAGTAAATGTAGATAGAACATAATCAATAAGCAGAAGACAAGCCAAGACGGACACAATATTTGGTGGATGCCAGGGAAAAACCCCAATGTGGGGAAAACCCTTTGATCAAATCTTCTTATTATTCTTCAAAAGTTCAGTAGAAAGAGAGAGTACATCATACAAAATTTACTTGCCCAATCACTGTCAAAACAACGTTGAGGGTGAAGAGACACATCTTTTGGGCTTCATGAGCCTACATTTGACTGGAGCCAACCTTGACAATTTGTCCATAGGAGAAATAAATTCATAATTCCATTTCTGCTTGTCAGAATGAAATGATCTTTAGATCAATCTTGCACCTCTCGGAAAGAGGAATCCAATCAAAATATCATCTCCATCATATGAGCTATCCAAGGTGGAGTTTGGCCCTAGTTACCAATTTTAACATGAGTCTTCTCAATAAGGATACCAAAGATTCAAGGGTTCTCATGCACTTTTCTTCAAAGAGAACATGTACCAAAGTTCGACCTAGTTGTTACCTGCCATGTTGCATGAGAGGTAGACTTGTGATTTTCATCACATGACAAGGTTTTCAAGGATGACATATATCTTCTATTTTTTCGTGAGATGGTGTATGGATCATCTTACTTCATCATGGTAATGCATGGGATGCTACATAATGGTTCAACGATAAATGTGGTGCCTTATCTTGATACATAGCTGTCTCTTAATAGTTACACGATGCATACATCAATATTTGGTGATCTGTAAACTGTTGTTGGTATTCAACAAAACAGTTCATCACAACAAATCTGCTAAAATAGATTGAAATTTGAAACCTATACTATGAGGGTTAATTTTCTTTAGATTTTTGGATCTATAAATTTTTGTTTTTCTACTTATGCATGCAATAGATAAAATGCGAAAAATAGAGAACAGTGAAATATAAACACACACCGATCACAATGAACATCAAGATATGATCCAGGGAACCCCTTCAAAATAAAACCCCACAGGAAGTTGAGGTTGCTCTACTCTCTTTTGTTAGAATGGAAATGATGCAAATACAAAGGAGAAACCACTCTCTATGGAGTTACCTGAGACCTGTGGCTCGTGGGCTGCTATAAAACATAAACCCCCTCTGTTGTGTTCTCTCTCTATCTACTATCAGCTACTCTGCTCTATGATGGAACAAAATACACTCGAATAGAAAGGACCCCATTTTCCCTCTAGTGGCCCAGCTATAACACAACTCAATAGCCAACTAGGGGTTAAGTTTGACTCCTTCAACTCTAAACTAGTGTTACAAATTTAACCATTCTAAAGTGTTCTTCATAGTCCCCATGTCGCTATACCCTTTTCCATGAGTAACAAGCTCTGACGTGGCATCCTCTTGAATTATGGTGGTCAATCATCGTAAGTCAACTTGCAGGAGACATAACCTTTGCATACTAACTATGATTAACATCTTTCTTGGACCATTGGAAAGGTATCAACGTATAGAATAGCATCACAAGGTGTAAGGCTTAAAAGGAAAAAATTTACCCCAAAAAAAACATTTATGACCTCAAACTAGCCCTAGAAGGTTTCAGACACCAATTCTCCAAACCGGGTTTCATTGATAAAATTGCTCCTGTAAGTTGATTCCATCAATTTTTCCACACTAAAAGCATCAAGATGGATGAAAATTTATACAATGATCCAATCCGAACCATACCTCCCCATTTTTTTGAAGCTTTTGGTCTACGAAAGCTATTATAGAATAAGGTGAAGAAATATTTCCTCTACCGTCGCCCTAGAGTACCATTTAGCCTTGCCTAAAAATTGTACCTTCAACCCAATCTGCAAAGGTCATGCTACCCTTGTCTTGTACTTTTGGACATCTTCTACAAAATTCTATCCCCTATCAACTATGCTTGAGCATCCAATGCTAATTCCTCTATGGAAAGTAGGAGTCGCTCCTCTTTCTGATCCATCATGGATGGCTCATATAGTTCTAGATTTTCTACATTCACCGCTAAGTAAATGCACATGTATGGGTGTAGACTATGTCTGTAGGCATTATCTCCCAACTTTTCCAACATCTCAAAAGGGCCATATTGCAGAGCCTTGATTTTTTAATCAAGACCTTGTAGCCTCTTCTTGTTCAACTATAACCATACTTTGTCTCCCACTCTAAATAGCTTCTTTGTTTAGTGTTGGTCATGCCTAGCGTTGTACTTTTCCTATGACTCCTTCAGTGTCTCCTCTACTTGCAGATGGATTTGCCTAATCTTCTCAACAAATTTCTCTTCCCTTAAAGCATCCCTAGTGAGATCTTCCCTCACTCCTTTCTATCCATATTCAATATCCAAAGTTGAAGGTGGAAAATATCCAAACTAAGTTTCAAATGGAAACTTACTAGTAGAAGTATGGACTACTTTATTATAAGAGTGCTGTATATATACCAAATTTTCATCCCAAATCTTTGGATGCTTCTGATAGTAACCCCTCATAAATTGCACCAAAGTCCTGTTAACTACTACTATCTGCCCATCTGTCTGTGGATGGAAGGTTGTAGACCTCTTAAACTATGTGTTCATCTTCTCCCACAATGTAGTCCAAAATGCGCTGAGAAATCTAGTGTTCCTATTTGAAAAGATGCTCCTTGATATCCCAAAGTGCACCCAAACCTATCCAAAGAACAACTTTATTGCTTCCTACCTGCTAATGGTCTTTTTACAGGGCATGAGAACACACATCTTGTTGAACCTGTCACTACCACGAATAGGTAGTCATGTCCCTTCCTGGTTGTTGGTAAACCTCCCACAAAGTCCATGGAGATGCTTTTCCCAAAAGGAGTGGGTACAGGTAAGGGATGGTAGACCCTGTTTCCTATTACTAGGCTTGTTGGTACAAAAAAGTGTTGACTTTTTGTGTAGCATCAAGAGGTGTTCCCACATGCCAAGAGGCCTCCTAAGTCGGCCAGAGAAAATTATACAAAATGAAAATTTAAATTATGAATTTTGGGTTTCATGTAGGCCCCAAGTGTCAAGTCAGCCCCACAAGTGAAGCGGTGTGACTTTTGGTCAAAATTTACCCCATCTAACTAATATAAATACAAGTTGACTTTCTCCACATTGACCAATTTGGAGATCACATCAACATCTTTTGTTCTAATCCACATGTGCAAAGGAGAGAAAGAAGATTAATATTTGAAGTTGCATTTGACCATTGTTGACCTGCTCAAGTTGACCGAATATGTTTTGCCTTGTTTGACCCAGAACACTTGTTGTTTGACTGAGATTTTGACCAAGTTTGACCACTGAAAAGAGGTTGTTTTGACGACAGAAAATGTGGACTTTGACCACAGGAAGAAGAAGCTTTGGCTATAGGGTTGGTTGTGAGTTTGACCGTAGGAAGTCAATCGCAGGTCCGAGTTGACCATAGGGGTCAACCACAGACCCAAAGTTGACAACAGGAGACTGTTTGACTAGGCTGAACATTCACCAGAAGTGATGATTTTGCATTGACAGGATGATACTTTGACCAAGTTTGACTAGTATATTTGACCTAGATTTTGGCATAGAATTCTAGATTAATTTTGGAATGGTAATTATTGTTGAAAAGCAATTTCCCCTAAGAAGAAAAGTTTGTTGGGTTATTTTCCAAGGTTGCGTTTTCCAAGGGTAAAATTGTGTCTCTCTTGTGCTTGGTTGTCTCTTTATGATCCTACTATTATCAGTGCATTACTATTGGGATTTTCTATGTATAATTGCTTAATGATATATGTGACGTAAGATAACTCAATTGGAAATCATTGGAAAGTAATTATCAGATTAGAAGATCAATTTCTATTATATGAATAATCAACAGAAGGCATACATCTTGTTATGAACTTAATTACATCTTCTTGCATTCTGGGCCAACATACATACCTCTACAAATTAGCAATTGTCTCCCCTACACCAAAATGCCTTGCAACCTTGGAGTTGTGATCCTCTCTAACTATTGTAGTTGTTCAACTTTAGGAATGAATATCCTATCCAGCTTGTAGAGTAACCCATTCTAGAGATGATAGTCAACTATGCTATCTCCATTGTCTACATGACTCTGGCTATACAACTGTTGAAAGTTGAAACACCTCCTTGAATTGCTCATCCTCTTTATATGAAATTTGAATGCATCATGGATGAAAGCTTCCATCTACGTCAAAGTTTCCAAAGCTATAATTTTTTATGTGAGTCAAATTGAAAGCATGTTGGCCAACTTGTTTGTGTTGCCCTTCATGTACTTGATCAATAAATGAAACTGTTACTTAAGCTTTCCATCTCACATTAGAAACCCTTAATAACAACTCCATTCTTCGGGTCTAACTTGTCATTAGTTCATTAGGATTTGGCACTCTCTTGTCCACATCCTTGAGTAGGGTCGGAAAACATTGCCCTAAAGGTTGATGCAACTAAAAGAATAGAAAAGCATAATAAGGCCATAATGAAATAAAAGAAAATAAAAATGCAAAAGATGATAGGACATAAGTTAGCGCGTGGGCAAAAGCCTAGCATGAGCTCTACCCTCCTCATTAGCCATCACTCGTCTCTTGAGCACTTGACACGCCATCTCATTAAAAGGAACCCTTGCATGTCCCAACTTTGATGAGTGATAAACTGTCTCGTCTTAAGGGGTAAATTGAATGTTATAACATAAAGAGAAAGCTTTGATCCTTCAATTACACATCTAAATACAAATCGTTAATCAAAAAGAAGTAAAAGACGCACCAAAGGGGTGGAAAAATCAAGTTGAGAAGAGTAAACCATGCATCCATGATTGCTCCCTCCATTACATCTATACACTCAAGGTGCGTACTCCTATTAGCCAGTCCCTAACCACGGCACTTGGCCCTGAAGTCTTTCACCTCCATTGCCACTTACTTACACCAACACTTATTGATTGAAGGGTTAAACTTAGAATTGCCACCTCCCCTTGGGGGCTTGGAACCACCTAATAAGGTTGACTACTTAGCCACCCCTACAAAGGTAAGGAACAACTTTATGGGACTTGGTTTAGTTAGATATTTAAAGGTGATCCCAATTTGAAGTATTAATATGCCCTTAACACTTAAGTATGGTCCACTTAAATGCATTTATGTCTTAGTACCTAATGAATGGTTGTTTTTAGTTGAGTTTGAGTTGGTTTTGCTAGGTGGTCTAGAGCCATAATGGCCATATACTACATTCCAAAGAGCATGAGGACTTGGCAAATGCAGTGTTGCCCAATTTTTGTAGACCATTGGACCTTTTGATGACTTGAGCAAATGATCCACATCCCAAAGCACCCCCAGGAGCCAAAACGTTAGGCTTCTCTGTTGATTTTGCGTAGCATCGGATGTGCTCTAGCTCCAAAATTTTGTGGAGGGGCTAGAACACATGAGATCTCCAAGACCCAGAAATCTTTTGGTGAAATTCCACTCGGATTGTATTTTATTAAAATAATTAATATTTTTAATGGGGTTCCTAAGTCTAAATTTAGGAAAATTAAAATATTAATGGGTATTAATGAAAATATGGGTGAGAAGCTTCTAAGAGACGAAGATCAAGTCTAATTTAATCTTAGCCATTGATTAGAGACTTAATCTCAGCCGTTGATTTCTCAATAGGAAAAGTATAAATGGAGGCTTGGGGCCAGTTGGAGAAGACACAGAGAGATAGAGAAAATCGATCTTCTGAGGTGAGAAGTTCTCAGGAGGGAAATTGATTGAAGAGATCTCTAGTAGAGAGGGGTAGTTTGGCAAAGGGACTTCAGTCCAAGTCCGAGAATGCATAACAGAGAGGCAGAGTAGCACCAGGAGAGACAACGCAGCTCCAAAAAGGGTGACGCAGAGGCTAGAAGAGTTGACGCAGTCACTTAGAGGCAGCACTGGGGTTTCTGTGAGGCAGATCGAGTAGTAGTTCAACATATCGAATTTCTGAGCCAGGAAGGCTCACTGGGAGGGTGACGCACCTCCTCGAGGAGGTGACACAGTTCCAGCACATAGCTTGGAGCAACCATCCCTGCTCAGCACTGGGGACAGCACAGTCAACTATGGGGTTTGTTCATCTAGTTGTTGGATTCGCCAAAATATTTGTCTGCGGATAGAGGTACTTCTGTCAGGTTTATTCTCTGTTGGCTAAGTCAAATTTGGCACCCAGTTGTATTAAAAAATCTGCTTAATAATAAAACTCTCATAACTGTTGCACCGATTTTCCCACATAGGGTTTTTCCGAAGACGTTTAGTCCAAAAATAAGAGTGTCCTTTGTGTGATTGTCTCATTTATTTTTCAGTACTTGATCTGTATATTAGTGTAGCCTGCAGTGTATTTGCATTAATATTTTCTGAATATTTCTGAAAATAACTTGTTAAATGAAGAACACAAGTAGGTAATGCAAGTTAATTTACTGCAGTAGGATTTCTAGTTTGTTAGATTCAGAAATTTTCACATGGTATCAGAGCGATTGTAGATCAGGGAGGACTGAAGCCATCAGCGAAAGGACAAAGGAAACCTGTGTGTAAAGACAGTTGTCCCGAGAGACAGCTCAGTTTCTAGCCGAGAGAGCAGAGGAGGGGTGACACAGTCACCAAGGGAGGCTCACGTAGAGCTTGCATCAGCCTGATTAGGTGACGTTGTTGTTGTGGAGGGAAGTGCAGTGGCTACTGGGCCAGCGCAAAGACTGTTGAGCCTCATTTTTCTGGTTGTCGTGGCTAGAGGTGCAATGCAGATTTCATCTAGAGTTGTCGGCGAGGTGTTGATTCTGTTGGTGCAGAACAATACCTAGTGGGGCAGAAGCAAATTAGAGAGAATCAGTTCTTCAGAATATTTCTTGCCAAGAAATCTAGATCCAGTGCTGAGCAGTAGCAAAGAGATCAGAGAGGGGTGGTACAACAATAGTTGGCAAAAGGATTTCCGTGAAGGAAATTGAAATTCAGAGGGACCTTGTTCCTTAGAGGACTTCTAGTGCCAAAGAAATCCAGATCCGAGTTTTGTTGGGGCAGCAGCGAAAGAGGGAGAAGAGAACCAGTTCGACATTCTTGTGAGCAAAGATGGTCGTTAATGGACTAAGGGATTAGGACAGATTGGATGGAGCGTCCAACTTCATCATCTGGAAGGCCAAGATCCTGGCAGTGTTGGACAAAAATCGCATCAAGGATTATGCCTTGAAGACATTTGTTGTTCCAGTTGATGTTGATCCTCTCAAGAAGTACGAGGAGGCTCATGCTAAAGAGAAGTGCATGATCTTGGATGGGGTTAAGGATCATGTGAGAAGGACACAACAAGGGAAATGTGGGAGGCCTTGACCACATTGTACGAGGGAACTTCCGTTTAGCAAAAGATGTTGCTTGAGAGTTAGCTAAGATTGTTTCAAATGCAGAAAGGAGAAGAAATCGATCCCTTCCTTCTCATGTTGCAAGGCATCCGTGACCAGCTAACTTTCGTAGGGGCTACCCCGGATCCTAAATTTAAGGTCAGGACTGCCCTGAATGCAGTCACTCAAGACTAGGAAACCTTTGTCCAAAGTATCTTGGGCAGGGCTTCTCTTCCCAGTTGGGAGTAGATGTGGGCAACTCTTCGACAGGAACAGATTAGACGGTTGACCAAGGCAGGAAGTAGTAGCAAAGGGATCAGAGTCAAGAAGGAGGAAGAGGAGGATGCAGCTCTCACATCAGCGGAACAGCAAAGGCAACAAAAGAGAAAGAAAAAGGACATATCCAAAGTCAGATGCTTCAGATGTGGAGAAATGGGTCATTTCGCCACGCAGTGCCCTCGGAAAAAGGGCAAAGAAGAGAAGTCTGACTCAAAGGCTGCCCCAACGCAAGCTGACAAAGAGGGTGATGATGATGATTGCGCCATGAGTGCTCACGCACCTCTAGAGAAGAGGTGGGGCGATATTGAGTTGTAGTCAGGAGGATTACAGAGAGGGCAGGATCCTTGAGGTGCCCAAACTCTTGGATCACATACGGCTACATGAGCCCTTAATGATAGTAACAGAATTATGGGAGTCAGTTGGTGCGAGGGATGATGGAGCAACAATGGCAAAGCTAGAGTGCCAAAGTCTGACGCAGCGCAGTAGAGTGTTGCAGCTGTGCGTGAGAATAGAACATATACAACAGTAGTGCAATAGCATCAGAGGGTCAGCACAGATTAGTAGCAGAGGTAGCTTCAACATCACGAGGCATTCAGACTAACCAACATGTCAACATTTGGGTGGATTTTCAGTTGCTTACTTCTCAGCAACTAAGTTGCAATGCAGCAGTTAGCAATGGCAGTGCTATGAGCAACGTGATGCAGCATATTGAGAGCGAGTTGCAGTACAAATGTACCAGTGACAGTGGCAGTGTCAAAGGTAGTAATACAGATTGCAGCAGCACAATGGATGAGGGGCAATAAGTCAAGCATTAGCAACGCAGAGGACCGATGTTGTGGATCAGTGTAATACTTTTGTTGGGAAGTATTGCTAGAGCACATTCCTCGCTAAGAGCGAGTGTTGATTTTGGGTAGCATCAGATGTGCTCTAGCTCCAAAATTTTGTGGAGGGACTAGAACGCATGAGATCTCCAAGACCTAGAAATTGTTTGGTGAAATTCCACCCAAATTAATGAAAATATGGGTGAGAAGCTTCTAAGAGACGAGGATCAAGTCTAATTTAATCTTAGCCATTGATTAGAGACTTAATCTCGCTTGTTGATTTCTCAACAGGAAAAGTATAAATGGAGGCTTGGGGTCAGTTGGAGAAGACACACAGAGATAGAGAAAATCGATTTTCTAAGGTGAGAAGTTCTCAAGAGGGAAATCAATTGAGATCTCTAGCAAAGGGGTAGTTCGACAGAGGGACTTCAGTCCAGGGCTAAGAATACATAGAAGAGAGGCAGAGTAGCACCAAGAGAGACAACGCAGCTTCAGAAAGGGTGACGCAGAGGCTAAAGGAGCTGATGCAATCACTTAGAGGCAGTGCTGGAGTTTCTGTGAGGCAAATCGAGCAGCAGTTTAGCATATCGAATTTCTGAGCCAAGAAGGCTCACTGGGAAGGTGACGCAACTCCTAGAGGAGGTGATGTAGTTCCAGCACAGAGCTTGGAGCAGCCATTGTTGCCCAGCACTAGGAATAGCACAGTCACTTGTGGGGTTTGTTCATCTAGTTGTTGGATTCACCAAAATATTTGTCTCCAGATAGAGGTACTTCTACCGGGTTTATTCTCTGTTGGGTGAGCCGAATTTGGCACCGTAGTTGTATTAAGAAATCTACTTAGTAATAAAACCCTCATAGTTTTTGCACCGATTTTCAAGCATTGGTTTTTCTGGAGACATTTAGTACAAAAATAAGCATGTCCTTTGTGTGATTGTCTCATTTATTTTTCAGTACTTGATTTGTATATTTGTGTAAACTGCAGTGTATTTGCATTGATATTTTTTGAATATTTCTTAAAATAACTTGTTAAATGAAGAACACAAGTAGGTAATGCAAGTTAGTTTACTGCAGTAGGATTTCTGGTTTGTTGGATTCAGAAATTTTCACATTCTCTTCCCCGGCATGGAGGATTCTTGATAATATATCAATGGACCCAACATGACTCCAGGATGGTCTTAACACTACTTGATGGGCATGCCATGATCAAAGGCCCAGATGAGGATGGTCATCCATAAGATGATTAAGAAGGGCTTGTTGCACCTAACAAAGCCCTACGGCTAGAGAGAGGAGGCACCACGTTGCTCACTTGTCACCCATGGAGATGACGTGTGGTACCCACAGCTAGATTTGGGACCCTTGGAGTTGCTTTGATGCATGATTTAGGGATTTTACTCAAATGGAGGATGATCATGATGCTTGAAGGCTTTTGCAGCCTTGTCTTTTCCTTGATGGAGCATTTGGATCCCAAAAAGGGCATGATGTCATCATATTTTTAGGCCTATGGCTCACATGTGGGCTTATATTGGCAAATTATGTTGTTGTAACCCTAATTTACTTTTTGTCCACTCAAAAATCAAATTCGTGGAGGGGCTTTTAGTTGGAAATTAAGAGAGGTAGACCTCATATAAATAAAGAGTCACTTCATTCATTTTTTCATCATCACTTGTCGAGAACTCAGCCTATCTTGGATATTTTGGCCTAGCCTTTTTTACTTCACTACTTTGTAGAAATGTGATTTTTTATGAATATTTGGCTATTGGAAACTACTGCTTGGTGTGGAGACATCATTTTGAGATACAAAAGGCTTGTTTCTTGGATATATTGTGAGTACCTTTTTATTGGATATTTTTCGTAATTATTGCATATAATGAATGTTGTTAGGTTTTCTATGTTCCATGTCTAAATGCTTATGTTTATATGAAATACTTGGTGAATATTTTATTGAGAAATCTAGGGCATCGAGAACAAGTGATTTCTCTTCTATTAGTAACTGCTTGAGAATGTTTTTTACTTTCTTAGATTAGGATCTTCCTTTCCTTAGATTATTAGTGTTCTTTTCCATCAAACAACTACCAATGTATAAACCATAAAGAGACAAGAGATAGAATATAGGCTATTAGCAAGGGTCAAAACCTCTCCCACTTGAGAGGAAAACATGAACAAATTCTTGTTCTTATAGAGATTCCAATTGACAAATACCAAGACCAAGACCCTTGACCTACTTGCCATTCCAACACCAAGACACAAAAGCCTCCTTAATGAGATCCTTATTCAACGATAGTCAACGTTCTGCTTCTTCCTTCTTCTCGGCTATCGGCTATCTTATGCTTCAAATCTTCACTAGTTTCGTCCTCCTAGAATTAGTCCTTCTTTGCATAGTGACTTGTTAAAATTGGCAACTAGGGCCAAACTCCATGTGAGTCAGCTTATTTATGGCAGCTAATATTTTTATTGGATCCCTCTCGTCGAGAGGTGTGGGATTGATCCAAATATCATCCAATTCCGATAAGTATTTATGGAGATATGAATTTATTTCGATTATGTAATTATCATCAAGCCGACCAGCTCTTACATAGGCTCAAGAAGCCCAAACGTCATGTCTATTCATCATATACGTTTTAGTATAAATTGACGAAGATTTGATGTCATTTCAAGACAATTCTTGAGTGATCTCCTCTCCACGTCTTGGGTTTTTGGAGGAGTGAGACACCAAGAGAAACACACGTTGGCCCAAAGATGATGATGCCCTATTAACACATGATGATTCCGTAAATGACAATGCAGTCATGAACTCACAAGCAATGGAGATGATACGTGAAGGGTAAGCTGCAGTTACATGAAGGGTAGCCGCAACAAAAACTCAACACTGTAACGTTGGACATGTACCACGCAGTCCATAGAAACACTGGACACTTACACGCAGTTGATACGCTGGTAATGAACTGTCGTGATGAAGAGGTGTTGTAGTACATCATGGTAAACGTTGTTCATGATCAGGACGCAGGCAATATATGCACCAAGTGAAGCTGACCCACAGTGATGAAGAGGCAACACAATCATGGTTATACGTTGGGCAGTCTGATATATGGAATGCAATCTTATACCTGGAACGCATACATGTAAATGGTCATTTTACACATATACATTGTAAATGCAGTCATATAAGAACACGTTCATATATATACACGTAGTCATATGAGGAATATATATATGCAGTCATATGAGGAATATGGAACCAAGTTCATATATGGAATATGGAACCACGTTCATATAATCTATATAGTATAAGGAACACAGCGTAATGAACACAGTCAAGTAAGAAACACGCAGTAAGGATCATACATGTTGTTCACACGCTAAGAAACCCTATAGACCTGTCAACGCTGTAATAGAATAGACTTGTTAACGCAGAAAGAAAGTTTAAGAAGTCCGTTGAATAGGGTCTATAGCCTAGCTGCTTTGCTAGGCTGCAAGCCATATCAAGCAATTAAGGTTGATATGTATATGAACTCCATCATGAAGCAACAGAAGCGTATTATGAGCAGCATGATGAGCTGCATGATGGGCAGTATTATGAGAAGCATGATGAGCTGCATGATGGGCAGTGTTTGAGCAGCATGATGAGCTGCATGATGGGCAGTATTATGAGAAGCATGATGAGCTGCATAATGGGCAGTAGTATGAGCAGCATGATGCATGATGTATGAGATCATGAGCATCATGGTAAATGTAATCATGTGCATGGGCAACACAATGATGCATGGAGCATGGGCAGCTCATGGGCAGCATGATGTATGGGCAGCGTGATGTATGAGATCATGAGCAACGTGATAATGCATGATGCAACATGATGGTGCTACACGGTCAAGTGCAGCAAATGGACGAGATGCAGCACGGTGATAGGTGAAGGAGTCACCTTGGAGAATCAGTTGAAGCAGAATGTCTTCAACTGATCTCATCATTATAGGAGATGATCTATGCTCAAATCTAGATAAGTCAAAGTGTTGACTTCTGTTGTAAATGTACTATCTCTCTCTCTCTCTTTCTCTGTTGAATTCTAAAGAACATAAAAGAAGAATTGTTCAAGGGTTTCCCCACACATTGTGGGGTTTGTCCCTGGCTAGCGCCACATCTTATGTCCTCTTGTCTTGGCTTGTCTTTTGTGATTTATATTTATGTTCTATCTGCAGTTTATCTTAATGCTGATGTGATTGCTAACTGTGAATATTTAAATAAATTACTCTAGCATAGAACATAACTAAAGTTAACATGGTATCAAAGGAGAGGTGAAGACAATGCCCAAGCAAGAGTGAAAGAGCAATCACCAAAGACAGTTGCGACAAGACAGAAGGATCAATGGGCTCCTCATAATTCACAAAGGGTGAAGTCGAAGCAGAGCATATTATCAGAATGGCGCAGTGGAACTTCTGAAGGCCTACCTAAAGATCACTTCATTGGGAAGTTCTGATCTAAGGGTGGAAGGAAAGGCAGATGTCTTGGTTATAAGTTTGGCCCTTATGTGAAGGAGTGTTCGAATGGCAGGGATGCAGGTCATCAAGGACATGACTAACTCTTCAAGGCAGCAAGGAACCCCAGGAATGGAAGTCAAAGATTTTAAGGTGGCATTCGTCAATGGAAAGGTACGTGTTTGAAAATAGATTTTTCAAAGATGCTTTTGAGTTCAGGGTTGTATTAAGTTACAGGAAGTCCACTGGGGACCATGTCCATTGACACATAGCACCGGAGATCTATGAGTCAGATGGTGACAGGGAAGCCTGAATTCAAAAAGAGCATGAAAGTACATGTCTGAGATGTACCGAAGGAAAATCTTACAAAGGGACCATTACCCTCATGTAGCAGGTCCATAGGTTTGAAACAACCCGTGGAGTTTGAGATTCATGAATGGGAATCTCATGTATACAGGTGAAAGAAAGCCCTCTAAGGCTTGAAGCAAAAGTTAAAACACCCCGGGCATAGTATGAGAGGACTGATAGTTGTTTGCTGAAGCTGAGATTCACTAGGAGTGAAGCCGATTCAAACCATTATCTGAAGGTTGTGGATAGAGATAGACCTCTCAAACCAGCACCTTATGAGGACGACCTATGCAGACCCTCTCACTTGTAGAAGCAAGAGGGAGTTGGATTCTGGACATATGTTTTGCACAAGGAGCTCATATTTGGTTGAGCCTCACTGGATTGGTGCCAAGAATCTTCTGAGATGTCTTCAGGGCACAATCACTCATGGATTGAGATACACTGCTGGAAATATGAAACTGCATGATTATTCAAATGTTGATTGGGCAGACAATGTGGAGGATCACTGGAGCACTTCTTAGTGTTGTTTCTCTTTGGATTCTGCTTCGATATCATGGATGAGCAGGAAGCAAAAGTCGGTTGTTGTAAGCACCACTGAGACCGGATACATATCTACGAGTATGATCTCGTATGAAGCTGCCAGGTTGGGGAAGCTCTTCAGTGAGCTATTTTGTACACATGATGAATACCACTGTGATTCTCTGTAACAACCAGAGGTGGGATTCGACTATTGAGGAATCTGTGTTCAACGATTGCTCCAGCAAATAGACATCATATACTACCTTATTTGGGATATGGTAAGTCTATGAGCAAGGAAGCTCCATCGCTATGAGATGATGTACAGGTTGCTACACTTTGCCTAAAGCCCCAGGAAAAAGATCAAGTCTATGATTTTCACGAACGGCTTGGAGTCATCAAGAGACCCTTGTACAAGGGTCCTGCATGTTGCATACATGGAGCTCTAAGGGCTTGCGGTTCTTACTGAAGCAACATACGACCACATGGTGACTCACCCTCCCCTGGTGGTGCGCACTGGGACAAGATGATTCACTCTCTTGTGGAACAGGATGATTCGCTCTCCTGTGTAGCAGGATGATTAGTTCTCCTGTGAGGTCTGGACGATGTGTTCTCCATGACAATTGTAGCATGACTGATGTGTTCTCCTATGAGGACAGGATTGATTAAGTTCTCTTGTTGAGGCATCCTACCCATGCAGTCTGGGACTCATGGGAAGTATCTCTCATATGATCAATGAGCAAGGAAATGAGGATAGGGACCATAGTAGTACCAATGGACGCATCGTTGTATCTATCGTACTCCCTATGCTAGGATGACCTTCATTGGTCTGGGATCAATGATACTGCTCTGGGATCAATGATATTGGTCTGGGACTAGTGGCAGGAGTTGTACCTACTATGACGTTGACTTCGGGTCGGTTGAGACTGGTCTGGGACCAGTGGTACATACTCTGAGACTGACTTCGTGTCAGTGCAGGACTGGTATAGGACCAGTGAGAGTGGTACATACTATGACGTTGACTTTGGGTCGGTTGAGACTGGTCTAGGACCAGTGGTACACTCTCTAAGCCTACGATACTGGTATGGGACCAGTGGTAGGAGTTGTACCTACAATGATGCTGACTTTGGGTCGGTTGAGACTGGTCTGGGACCAGTGGTACATACTCTGAGACTGACTTCGTGTCAGTGCAAGACTGGTCTGGGACCAGTGAGAGTGGTACATACTATGACGCTGACTTCGGGTCGATTGAGAATGGTCTGGGACCAGTGGTACACTCTCTGAGCCGGCAATACTGGTCTGGGACCAGTGGTAGGAGTGGTACCCACAATGATGCTGACTTTGGATCGGTTGAGACTGGTCTAAGACCAGTGGTACGCACTCTAAGATTGACTTCGCGTCAGTGGAGAATGGTATGAGACATTCTTGATCAATTCTTCTTCTTCATAGTTCAGCAGAGCTAGGTAGAGCAGAGCCAATAGAGCTGGGCAGAGCAGTGCAAGGCACTGATGGCAGAGATAGTACAGTCGAACTTATGGATCAGCGGATGGAGTTCTCCCTAGTTGAGAGGGAGTGTTAAAATTGGCAACTAGGGCCAAACTCCATGTGGGTCAGCTTATTTATGGCAGCTGATATTTTTATTGGATCCCTCTCGTCGAGAGGTGTAGGATTGATCCAAAGATCATCCAATTTTGATAAGTATTTATGGAGATATGAATTTATTTCGATTATGTAATTATCATCAAGCCGACCAACTATTATGTAGGCTCAAAAAGCCCAAACATCATGTCTATTCATCATATACGTTTTAGTATAAATTGAAGAAGATTTGATGTTATTTCAAGACAATTCTTGGGTGATCCCCTCCTCTCCACGTCTTGGGTTTTTGGAGAAGGAGTGGGACACCAAGAGAAACACACACTGGTCCAAAGATGATGCCCTATCAACGCATGATGATGCCCTAAATGACAATGCAGTCATGAATTCACAAGCAATGAAGATGATACGAAAGGGTAAGCCGCAGTTACGTGAAGGGTAGCCGCAGCAGAAACTCAACACTGTAACGCTGGACACTTACCACATAGTCCATAGAAACGGTAGACACTTACAGGCAGTTGATACGTTGGTAATGAACCGTCGTGATGAAGAGGTGTTGCAGTACATCATGGCAAACGTTGTTCATGATCAGGACGCAGGCAATATACGCACCAAGTGAAGCTGAGCCATAGTAATGAACAGGCAACGCAATCATGATTATTCGTTGGGCAGTCTGATATATGGAACACAGTCTTATACCTAGAACGCATACATGTAAACGGTCATATACATTGTAAACGTAGTCATATAAGAACACGTTCATATATATACACGTAGTCATATGAGGAATATATATACGCAGTCATATTAAGCCATGAAGTCATATGAGGAATATGGAACCAAGTTCATATATGGAATATGGAACCACGTTCATATAATCTATATAGTATAAGGAACACAGCGTAATGAACGCAGTCAAGTAAGGAACATGTAGTAAGTATCATACACGGTGTTCACACGCTGAGAAACCCTATAGACCTATCAATGCTGTAATATAAGAGACCTGTTAACGTAGAAAGAAAGTTTATGAAGTCTGCTGAATAGGGTCTATAGCCTAGCTGCTTTGCTAGGCTACAAGCCATAGCAAGCAGCTAAGGCTGATATGTATATGAACTCCATCATGAAGCAACAGAAGGGTATTATGAGCAGCATGATGAGCTGCATGATGGGCGGTATTATGAGAAGCATGATGAGCTGCATGATGGGCAGTATTATGAGCAGCATGATGAGCTGCATGATGGGCAGTATTATGAGAAGCATGATGAGCTGCATGATGGGCAGTAGTATGAACAACATGATGCATGATGTATGAGATCATGAGCATCATGGTAAATGTAATCATGTGCATGGGCAGCACAAAGATGCATGGAGCATGGGCAGCGCATGGGCAGCATGATGTATGGGCAGCGTGATGTATGAGATCATGAGCAGCATGATGGTGCTACACGGTCAGGTGCAGCAAATGGACGAGATGCAGCACGATGATAGGTGAAGGAGTCACCTTGGAGAATTAGGTTAAGCAGAATGTCTTCGACTGATCTCATCATTATAGGAGATGATCTATGCTTAGAACTAGATAAGTCAAAGTGTTGACTTCTGTTGGAAATGTACTATCTCTCTCTCTCTCTCTTTCTCTGCTGAATTTTGAAGAACATAAAAGAATAATTGATCAAGGGTTTCCCCACACATTGTGGGGTTTGTCCCTGTCTAGTGCCACATCTTGTGTCCTCTTGTCTTGGCTTGTCTTCTGTGATTTATATTTATGTTCTATCTGCAGTTTATCTTAATGTTGATGTGATTGCTAACTGTGAAAATTTAAATAAATTGCTCTAGCATAGAACATACCTAAAGTTAACATGACTCCTTCTAGCTTGTCTCGGCTTCCTCTTAGACTTGCCCTACTTCCAACTCGGCTACCTAAGAGGACAGTAATTCCTCTCGGCTCTTTCTGTAGCAAAAGTCCTCGTCCTTCGCACATGTGTCCCAAAACAGACCCAAAAACAGATCCAATTGATACCACAAACCTCGCTCTCCCTTTGCTTCACTTTGGTGGCTATAGGATTGTATTTCATGACCCTTTGGTTGATCTTTGCACCACCTGCTAACTTCAACACCTGACCAAAAATCCTTTTTCCGAAATGAGATCGCGTGGCCTATTTATAGTTGTTTGCCATGATAATCAGCCAACTTGACATGAAGATGAGTCGATGTGTCCTTTGGAGAGATATTATTATTCCTTTTGAAGCAGACTTGAAGGGAGATGCTTGTGCTTGACTTGGAGGGCTATTTATACTTATCTAATGACTCATACAAAATGTAACATGCCCAAGAAGGGTCCTTCATACCTGATATAGACTCAAATTGACTTTTATGACTAGATGACAAAACCTAAAGGCTCACAATGGGAGCCATCACTAAAAATAAAATTCCTTGCTCATGAAACCCACGAGACAAGCATTACAATAATAATTTTAAGTTTTCTTCTTTTCATCAATTACATAAAATCACAATTACACATGTCATTATGAAGACTGAACCTAGTTACACTTTTCAACATTTTGTATGCTTTAATTTGTATCCTTGAAAATCCCTAGAGAAACTCCTAGAGAGATAGCTAGGGTTAGCAAGTGAAAACCTAGGGTTTTCCCCCTTACTCCCTTCAAGGATTTGATATTTTCATGGTTAAATTCCCTTAAGACTCCATCAGCCAATTAGATAGAAGGCACTAGCATCGATATTGATGGTCAAAAATCACAAACTTTTACTTTTCTCTTCCTCCTAAAATTTCGGCCCTTCAAGGCAAGTTTTTAGGGCTAGGGTTTGAGGCTATGTCACACGGTTCAAGTTCGAATTTGAGTTCGACAAAGATTAAGTTCGATTCGAATTCGAATTTTCTGATAAGGTTCGAATGAGGTTCGGCATTAGGTTCGACTATACATATTTTTCATATTATATATAATTATTATAATATATGACAAAATAATAGAAAATTCAAAATCGATCCATAAACACATGAATACAAATATGTTTGCATTTTTGTTGGCAATGGCATATTAAATAAATGATAAAATAGTGAAATTCAAATATAAATAAAAATGGGTGAATCATACCACTGCTCAGTGCTTTGTTTATTACCAGACTTTTCAGTATTTATATCAGACCTTTAATTAGTTTAGCAGTCCTCCAAATTTTAATAAAATGCCAAACAATGTACTAAGTTAAAGTTTGAACAATGGGTGAATCATACCACTACTTAGTGCTATGTTTATTACCAGACTTTTCAGTATTTATATCAGACCTTTAATTAGTTTAGCAGTCCTCCAAATTTTAATAAAATGACAAACAATGTACTAAGTTAAAGTTTGAACAATGCAAATAACCTTCAAATTATATAAGATGACGACTGATTAGTTTTTAGGCCACTATTAGATGTATTATGACACTGTACAGTGGCTACCAACTGGATGCATTTACATATGATTTAATGATTAATTATGCTTGCAAGACAAGGAAGCTTGGCGGCGCACTTCAGTTTTTGGATAAAATGAAAGAAGAAGGGATTAAGCCTCTGTATGGTACTTGTGCTCATCTCCTTAAGGGAATCCTCTTCGACGGAGATTTTGAGGAAGCATATTCATTCCTGATTCAACAGAGTGGAACGGATCCCAATTTGGACTCAGTAAACTATGAGTATTTGATCAGGATTTGTCAGAAAGTAGGCCTAGAGGAACAAGCACGCCATCTTTTCACAGAGATGAAAGCTAAGGGTTTGGAACTTCTAGATGACAAATTGTACACACAGATTTTACATGAGAACAATGAGCCAAAACCAATTTGAAAACAATTTAGTACAAGTGTTGATTTTCCATTTAATATGGATATCCATCATTGCTATACCAATAGATTCAGCCGAGTTTACTATAGGAATGTCACATCATTTCAGGTATGCACCAAAGGCGTTTCTCAGGAACTTCAAAAAAGATAGTTCCTCGATTTCAGCTGTAGTGCATGAATGTTCATAGGTAAAAGTTGATCCATTATTCAAATCATGCAGAAAATCTGAGCATGCAGATGCAGATGTTCGATAAAACTTCCAAAAAAACCATCGAACCTCAAAAAAAACCGTTGAAATTCGCGTTAAAATACATACAGGTTCGATTTTTCAGGTTCGAATTTTAAGGTTCGATTAGGTTCGAATTCATTCGGGTTTGTCGTTCAAGTTCGACTTTCAAGTTTGGCGAACCTGAACGAATTTCAAATTTTTTTCAAGTTCGCCGAATTTCGAACCTGAACCTTCAGGTTCGCCAAACCCTGTGACATAGGTTTGAGGTCGAATTCAACTATGGCATGAGCACTGAGCTAGTTGAAGGTTGTTCTACTTTGTTGAGCCTTAAAATACCAAAATCTAGAAATTTGCATGGTTGTAAGTCCTTCCTTAAAGTTGATGTCATCAACCCTAAGCAATTCCAAGGCTTGACACTAAGGCTTCAACTTAGGGTCATTTTGAAGGTTTGCCATTCTTGTTGTTGATCATATCATTAAGCAAACATTTTCCCTCTCGTGTACGCCTAGTTGTGCTAATATTGAAGTATACACCAAAAACCCTAGGCTACAAGTCCCCCTTTATAGGATACTTCACAGGTATGCTACTCCTTATCTGATAGAATTGAGCCTTGTTCTTAGCTTGAGTACCCTAGGTAAGATTACTGAAGTGTCACCTTTGAACCCTAGACTTAGAATTTCCTTTAGATGACCTAAACTAATAAGTGTCTCGTGTGGTGAAATTCCACTAAAGAGCAGAAGATGAATTGTTGAGGTAGCAATGGCATCCAACTCATTGTTGTGTCTTAGTCTTTTTGCCTTGTGAGGCATCTCACAAGACTTGCTAGAATTTGAGGTAACAGTCAAGAAGCCTATTAGGTGTTTCTGAGCCCATCAATCCATAGGTGTGTGTGATATGGTGGTCATGGAATGGGGGAGACTTAAAAGAAGGTGCCACAACCATGAGATCAGCTAAAGAGGGTTTAACATCCTGAGTGTAATGATGTAACGAGGGAACAACCGTGGTGGCATGAGCAATGTTGCAAGATCCTCCCCCCCCCCCACCAAACGATCTGGAGGCAGATCCCCCTGTGCTTTGAATCAATATAAGAATGTTGTAATGAAGAAAATGTGTAACTTGTCAAATCTTGGCAGCCACTGACCACTGCACAATCCTACTCAAGCTAATCAATTTACAATACTGCTCATCAAACCCCAACTACCAACATTGCCAAATCAACTATCAGTTGCATAAACTAACCAGTGCACATCATAACTAAACCACTACATTGCTCACAAACTGGCTACCATCACTATACCAAACTGCCTATACTGTTGCAAATGTTGAACCTAAAACTCTGATAATGGCATACTCATCCCTATATTATGCTACCAATGTACTCAAGTTTTGCCCACGGAGAGCTACCAGCATTTGCCTTTTCATTGTTGATCACTACTCACACTACTATCCATCTTCGCGTCAACATGTTGTACAACAAGATGATATTTCCCTCAAGGACCTGTAAGCCTGTAAGGTCACAATTATGTTATTCACTAAAGACATCTAGTATGAACTATAGTCTAAAGTTCAGATCAAGATAGTATGCCAAATGATGTTCATTATAGTTCTATTGACCAAAACCCCCACTGGAACTCCCAAATGGATAATTGCTTTTCCTCGAGAATGGAAGAGGATCCTCATTCTTGTTTTTCTTAGATGTTGCAGCCATCATTGCCACACCAACATTGGCCTCTCTTTTTAATTCTTTCCTCTTAGATGGAGTCATCAATACACAAACTTAGTTAACTTTCAGCAAGATACAAAGCCTCTTCACAACTTATAAGCAGCGGAATAAAAACAAACAGATAAAAGCACATCACACAAATATTGATACACTTGTATGTTCGGGAAACCCAATAGGGAAAACCTGCTTGCTTGATGTGGTATTTTATTGATTGTCTTGGAGCAATTGAATCTATTACAAAGCAATTTGCCTCTCTTGAGAAAGAGTTTTGCTTCTCTCTCAAATCTTAGTCGATATGGTTAATCTCGACTGGCCTAGATTGTTGAAGTAAATATAACTAGGTTTGGTTTTCATTATGACTTGTAATTATGATATTATGTAAAACAAGAAACAAATTATTATTATTCCTTGCATCATGGGTTTCATGAGCAAGATGTGTTTACCATAGGTCAAAGACTTCTTGATGTCTTTAGGATTTTATGTCTCATCATAAGTATTATAAAATTCATAAGGTCAAAGGTCTACGCTCCAAGAACAAGTGTCACTATCCTCATGCAAGTCGACTAAATAAAAGACCATGATCTCCTTGATGATATGTCAACCTAGCTTTAAGACACTCATGTACCATCATTGATCTATATGTATATATAAGGAGTGACGTTGTGTCAAATAAACAAGTCTTCGGATCATTCATAATACAATCAGTGAAGAAGATACACATACATAGTGATCAAGGGTAATATCTCGGTGAAGTCTGCCTACTATACATATACATTGTGTCAAGCTCTCGGAAGTCTAAACAGAACTCTCGGAGGTCTATACCTATACACAGCGATAACTCTTGGAAGTCTAAACATAAGTCTCGAAGGACTATATATATAAACACAGTGACTACTCTCGGTATAGCTCTTGGTGGTGGCATGTCCGATCATTATCATAACAGCAGAGAGCATGAAGGGTTGTCTCAAGGCAATGAAATGAATGCAGTAACTTATTCCTGAGCGAAGAATTGTGGCAGTTGAGGAAGAAGGAGCCAAGAACTATGACTAGACAGCAAAGGTATAAGGAGACCAAGAACTGAAGGAGTACAGTGACATCAAGTCTACAAACTGTGAATTGAAAGTCAAATAATGCAGGGGATAGTGACAAGTAGCTTGGAGGTAATCTTGAGTCAAATTAATGTCAAGGGTCTTGGTATTTGTCAACTAAACACCTATAAGAAGAGATTGAAGGGTTTTCTTCTCAAGAGGAGAGGCTTTAGCCCTAGCTTGAAAGCCTAAACATCGTGTCACTGTCTTATTGTTTTGGTTGCTATTTGATGTATTGAACACACACAATAATAAGGATCTAAGACAATATAAGAACATGTACACAAGTAGTAATCAAGTAAGAGAACCTGTAATAAATAAAATGCCCTTAAATTCTCAACATAGATCACTGCTTGATCTCATCCCTCTACCTCGCAACCAATCCTCTGTTGCCTTCTTGACTTGCTCTGCAAATCCTGTTGTCTTGCTTCAATTGTGTTCCTCCTTCCCTGTGCACTTGGCAACCTTATTCCTTGTGTTGATCTCCTATTTCCTAACGCACTTCAAGACCTATTTTCTAGCGCACATGTGCCCTATTTCTTAGGACCCCGGCTCCTCTTTCCTGCACTCAACCAACTCCTAAATACTTGCACACTTGTTCCTCCTATTTGTTAGCAAACAAGTTATTTGCGCTCTCCACAATCAAGACTTTGTTGATTTTGGGTAGCATCGGATGTGCTCTAGCCATGAAAATTGGTGGATAGGCTAAGGCACATGACTTCTCCAAGACCCAGAAATCATTTGGAGAAATTCCACCCAGATGAAGAGTTATTAAAATAATTAATATTTTTAATGGGTTCCTAAGTCTAAACTTAAGAAAATAAAAATATTAATGTGTATTAATAAAATACGGGTGAGAAAATTCTAAGTGACGAGGATCAAGCCAATTCTAATCTTAGTCGTTGATTAGGTACTTAATCTCGGCTGTTGATTCGTCAACAAGAAAAGTATAAGAATAGGCTTGAGGGTCAGTTGGAGATACACCAAGTGATCAAAGAATTCTATTTTCTAGGGCGAGGTTTGCTGAGGAAATCAAGTTAGTGATCAAAGTTGCAGTGAGGGGCAGTTCAGCAAGGGATTTCATCCGAAGCTGAAGAATACATAGCAAAGAGGCAACATGGTGCTAGGAGAGACAGCGCAGGCCCTAGAAGGGCTGACGCAGAGGCCGAAGAGCTAACACAAAAGGCTGACGCGGCTGACGCAGAAGCCTAGAGGCTGACGTTGGGCCTCAAAGGAAGCGCTAGGGAAATTTGTGGGGCAAACTGAGAGCAAATCAGTAGATTCTGAGCCAAGGAGTGTGATGCAGATCTTGGAGAAGTGATGCAGTTCCAGAGCAATGCTTGGAGCAGCTTTTGCTGTCCCACATAGACAATAGCTGAAGTCGTTGTGTGGTTTGATCATCTGATTGTTGATTTGCCAAAATCTCTGTCTCCGAATAGAGGTACTACTGTCAAGGATATTTTCTGTTGGGTGAGCCATTTCTGGCACCCTAGTTGTATTCACGAATCTACTTAATAATACAAAACCTCTATATGTTGCACCGATTTTCCCAAATTGGATTTTTCTGGGGATGATTGTCCAAAAATAATGGTGTCACTTGTGTTATTGTCTCAGTTTATTTTAGTGCATGATCTGTATATTTGTGAATAGTGTTTACTTCGATGTTTATGAAATTAAATAACTTGTTAATGTAAAGAACAAGTAGGAGATTGTAAACCAGTAATTGCAGTAGGGGTTTCTGATGCGTTAGATTCAAAAAATTTCACAGACTCTTCTCACAAACTCATGAGCTTCTTTGTCTCACAACCTTGTGCACAAAACAATGAATTTTCCTGTGCCTTTATCCCTTCTTTATAGACCCAATTCGAGCATGCAAGGAGACCCAGTTCAAATTTAAAACTTGAATTCTGATTAATGAGTTACCTGAGAGTAACACTCTTTCCCTCTCCAATCAACACTAGAGTTCTTAACTCGCTAGAGTTCTTAACTCGCTAGAGTTCTTAACTCGCCCTTCCTTCAATCAAAATTGAAGACTAACTCACTCTAACTGCACTCCTAACTGCCACCTCATTTTGTAGTCAAAACTGATGAATACTCCACTTAATTGAAGCTCTAACTCTACGGATGCTAACTTAATGATTATTCCAGTAAACAAAAACTAATTCATCCTAACTAAAATCTAACTCATGAGGACAATTCGAGGTCTTCACTGGCTAAGGCACAAGCCAGAAGACCTTGCTCATTACATTTTCAAAACTCCCTCTTAGTGAGGAAGGTACTTCTAGAAGAACCTCATCCACCTGGATTTGTCTTCAACACCACCACATTTTCTGATGTTACAATTGTTCCCTCTAAACTAGAAGACTTCCCTACTTCCTGCTACGGAATCTAATCGGAAGACCTGTTCTTTCCAACTATGCTCTATGAGACTATCACCTCAGTCATAAGTACCATGTACCCCGTATATCTCTATGATTGCTTACTCTGCTTAAAGGTGGTACTCAGAGGTTCAACTCTCTTTTGATCCTCCCAAAACAACTCTTCTGCTCACTTGGCTCGAACACTCCCTATACTAGGAGTCACTGACTAAGTGGCTACCTCCACTCGTCCTGGACTGTACTACTCATCAATCTGCTAGTCAACCCAATACCAACTAGCCAATACTCAAACTAAGATATCAGCTGAGGCTCAAGCCAGAAGAACTTTCTCACTACATTTTCAACATGATCTCAACCCTCTATCTCACAACCAATCCTTTGTTGCCTCCTTGACTTGCTCTACAAACCCTGTTGTCTTGCTTCAATTCTACTTCTCCTTCCTTGCGCACTTGGTAGCCTTATTCCTTGCATTGATCTCCTATTTCCTAGCGCACTTCAGCCCCTATTTCTTAGGGCCCCCACTCCTCTTTCTTGCACTCAACTAGCTCCTAAATACTTGCGCACTTGTTCCTCCTATTTCTTAGGAAACAAGTTATTTGCGCTCTCCACAATTAAGACTCTTCTCACAAACTCGTGAGTTGCTTCATCTCACAACCTTCTGCACAAAACAATGAATTTTCCTGTGCCTTTGTCCTCCACTTTATAGACCCAATTTGAGCATACAAGGAGACCCAATTCAAATTTAGAACTAGAGTTTTGATTAACGCGTTAACTAAAAGCAGCACTCTTTCTCTCTCCAATCAACACTAGAGTTCTTAAGTCGTCCTTCCTTCAATCAAGACTGAAGACTAACTCACTCTAACTTAACTTCTAACTGCCACCTCATCCTATAGTCAAACTAAAGAAGACTCCATTTAACTGAAGCTCCAACTCTACACATGCTAACTTGATGATTATTCTAGTAAACTGGAAATAACTCATCCTAACTGAAGTCTAAGTCATGAGGACAATTTGAGGTCTTCATTGGCTAAGGCACAAGCCAGAAGACCTTGCTTGCTCCATTTTCAACAAGATGATGTGCCAACAAATGCTCTTTCACACAGAAATAGGTGCTCTTGAATCGATGGTTGCAAAATTTGCATGTCCAAAGAACATTGCCTCCTCTCTTTAATTTGTTGTCTGGCCCTTGATGTCTTGTAACATACTTCCACAAGGGATATTTCAATTCATGAGTCTGTTGTCATGCTAAATTGATGTTTCTCTCAACTTTTGAAGCTGTTGTTGCAGCCCCACTTCCAACAAATGGAAGAGTAGCAAACCCTGATGAAATTGAAAGAGTGGGGGCATTACCAATGTAGACATTCCTCCCCTTCTTTTGCCCCTTCCCTGCTGCCCTTGATTGAGCCATGACTGCTGTAAAAATAAAGAAAAATGCATTGCTGTAAGGTTGTGCATGTAAAAAAAATGGACTGGCAGACTGTTGTAGCAAAACTAGAAAAAAAATGAAAGGGAAATCCACTTAAATGTACCTTGAATCACCTCCAAAAGTTGTCTCTCCTTTGTTGGTCACTCACACAGTCCTACCGCACCCAAACAGAAAACCAAAATGAACAAATGCGGCCCAAATCCTGAATTTAGTAAGCATGCGGGTTACTTTTTTCCGGACATGTGTCCAAAAATTGAGACACAATTTCAGCACGTGCCTGCCTCATCTCAAGACTCGGACATGAGTCAAACTCGTGTCAAGCTCGAATTGTGTCAAACACGAAGGATT
>APFE031420303.1:76266-86822 GCA_000404065.3 Pinus taeda | reverse complement strand
TTCTCCAACATTATCCTACACTAAAAGACAATTTGTAGGCTTGTTAAATGACACATGTTAAAAAAGCATTATACGAAAGGAAAATACATACAGAATAAATATATTTCCATTGCAGGACCCAAATTATGAGCTAGGTAAAAACACGATACATGTAATCCAGATATTGCTGAATTTGAATGTCAAAAACAAATTGAACGTCCATAAAATGCAAAGAAAATGATTCCTTCAAGAAAAAATTATGATAAAGGAACCTAAAAGCAAAACCAAAGAGAAAAAAATACCTCAATGAAAACTTGAATAGGTTTTCTAAGTGCCCAGAAAAGGAAAACACCACTGACTCAATCACAATAAGATTTGCAAACATTAAAGTTTGATCATTTTTAAATTTATGTCAATATCAGGATTAACTGAATTCACTGTCCTATTAGGGTCCAAACCCTGTTGAACAATAATATCAGAGAAAAATGAAGATGTATAATAAACAATATTTGTTATCTCCAAAGCTTTCGCTATGACTATGGTCTAAATATTCATGTTATAATGAAGACTATGTAAGTTAATTCTTGGATGTAGGCAATTTGTTCAAGTGTTTATAATTTCAAGAGAATATATTGTTTTTATAAGTGAGAAACACAAATGCATAGCACTGCTGAAAATCCGCTATAAACGATTTCTATAATTTTTATTAAGCATTCATTAAGCCAAGACATGGACAGGCAAAGTCTTAACTTTTTTATTGCAGGGTTATGAAAGATGAAGGACCATATTTGATGCAAAATTGCAAGTTTAGCAAGGGTGGCAAGATTGCTCAAATTTTCCAGTCTACACACCATAGTCAGCAGCACCAACTTATTCAGAGCATATGCACACTAATTACCTGTTCCTTATGTGTTCCTGAAATTTAAAATAATTTATCCACAAAACTGCGGCACTACAGTAAAAACATTGACGAATTTAAATGCATGTCTTTAAACAAGCCTTCAAGATCAATATTTGAACGCTGAAATTACTTACCCGGAGCCAACTGGTCCACCAATGCCAATAGTAAAAGCTCGTTCTTTAAAATCCCTATTTGTAAGCCGTGCAGCCCTCCGACTGAAATAGCCTGGAGAATACAATGGTTCATGTGAGTGGGGAGCTAATCCATCATGTGAATGAAATTTCCGGCCATCAGGACCAATCCATGATGTAGCTGCTTTTGTATCCCTGACCAAGATAAAAAGTTTAGAACAGAAGAATATTTTCAAGAAGAGGTACACCACTCAAGATCCAGGAGTAATATTTGCATTCAATTTTTCTAAATGCCTTTATTTTTTGTTTTTGCACCTCATGCTCCAGATCATAAATTGATAACACAGAACTAAATGAAGACAATCAATATGGCCAATTTTTACCAAGAAATATACATCTCTAAGATTCAAGTTACTACAAAATCCACAGCCAAACAATACCACTACTCAGGCATTAAAAAATCCAGAGCCAAATAATACTACTACTTTTTCTGATGATCAATTATGCTTCTCATTTTAAATAATCAAAAGCATTATCACAGCCTCCCCATTCTACAGCTAGTACACATTGACGCCAAAGGCATAGGATCTTTGCAAGTTCTAGGAATCAAAAAATATTAATTCACATTGCAGTCACTCTCTTGACCCTAGTTACTGAAGGCTATTACCAGAAATCATCCATTTTTTTTGCTGTTAACATTGTACAAAATTGATGATATTTTATATCCAGGAAGATTACAACTGTACTTTTGATTTGGTTAATCAGTAATTGCCTAAGCCCCAAAAATGTCCATTTGTATGCTGTTAACCATGGTTGTACATACTTGATTATATTCCACCCCCAGAAAGATTACTTTTGCTGTACGTTTGAATCTTTTGAGCAAGAAAGCAAGAATTCCTAAAAGTCACATTCCAACTACTGTTTTGTCCTTTTAGTTGATGAAGGCTAAGCCCAAAAGTCATATTCTCAAGCTGTTAAGCATGGTCATACAGACTTGATTATATTCCACCTCCATTGAGATTACAGTACATTTGACTTGTTTAAGAAGAAAATAGTTGACTAAGCTTCCTCAGAGTATCTATGATACTTCAACTTCAGCTGAGGTTAACTGCTGAGTCGCTGACCAATATGAAAAGACAAGTTTTAGTATCAAAGCTTTGTCGTGAGCATCATGTTTCGTTGCTACATGAGAGTCACCTTTTACATTGATATTTGCAAACATTTGATAGTAATTAGGGAAAATCTTGTGGAATTATATTGGATATTTGAGACATGTAAGGTTAAAGCAGTATTAGGTGGGTTAACCATTCCTCATCTCCCCCCTTCAATGAGGGGGCTCATTGTATCTCCATAGGAATCCCCCCTTTCATGTTAAGGAACTGGTTCTCGACACAAAAGGGTAAATTCTTACAAAACAAGCAAGCATGTGTGCAATTCTACTAAAGCACTAGGGGTATTTGACCATTGAGATAACTTATCTCTTAGATTCTCAATAGAGGAGAAGTCCCAACCTCTCCAAGGGGAAAACGTAACGATATTGATGGAGATAATGAGAGGGGGTGAATCAGTGTTTCACTTCAATTAGTTAATTTTTAATCTTCAAAGCATTATTTAATATTAGTAATAGATGAAAACATAAATCAACAAAATCATTGAACAATGCACAAAATCAAAGACAATAGACACGAGATTTTACGTGCAAACCCTTTTGGGAGAAAAGCTGCTGAATGATTTTCAATATAGGTCTTTAAAGATTACACCAATAGGAAGCTCCAACTTCCAAGATTCTATAACTACAACTAGAAGGGGGTTCCAACCCCCTGATTTATGAGCACCAAGTGAAAGGACGCTTCAATGCCCTGATTTACTAGCTCCAACTAGAAGGACATTTCAATGATTTCATTTATCAGCTCCAACTGAAAGGACGCTCCAACGTGCTGCACAAGCTCCAACCTGCCCTAGCACCACCTTGCCGCCCTAAAGTGTTCTCAAGCTCCAACCTAAAGGAGACTCCAATCTCCGCCTTGCACCACCCTGCCGCCCTTAAGATATAGATTGCATTGAATACGTTGCTCAGCTACTGCTATCAATAACATAGTTGTTCTACTGTTGTCATATCACTGTCACTACATCAACCTGTAATCATAACTGTCTATGCCAAACAATCGTTGCTCTGATCATTGTTGCTAACAAGACTTCTCAACACTGTCCCTGAAGCAATATCACATCAATGTTGTACGATCACTGCACTGTGTGTTGTTCCATCAACAACAACCCCTGAGAAATTTTGGCCATACAAAACCTGGCAATAACTATAGCAACATTACAACCTTTGTCCTTTGTCAAACATCTTAGTACTCAACAAGCAACAACCTCACTCAGAATTCTATGCTCATCAGCAACACTCTCATTCTTAACCTTAGCAGCAGCATGTACATAGCAATGTGCATCAACAACGAAACTCAGCAATAATCCACTCAGCCTAGAACACACTATCAAACATACCAGCAATACCAAAATTTGTTATATAAGGTTTGCATTAGCACAAGCTTGGTTATGGCAATGTGTGTAACGACCTATCTATAATATAGAGAACACAAGAATAATAGCATGCATATGATAGCTACATATGCATGTGTCGCATGCGCCGCACTAGTATTTATATACTAAATTAACTATAAGTATTAAATATCATGACACTTCTTCAAATAGAAGTTATATTCACCCATCAACACCCATATTGCTTAATGCATCATGATTAATGGGCAAATATTAAGGATATAAATTTAAAATGTATAACGTAAAAAGAATTATAAAAGATAAATGTTAAAAATTAAGCTAATCTTAAAAGATGGTTATATGATTATATATCTTAGAATATTAATAAATTAATAAACTGATTAAAAAAATAAATTAATTAATTAAAGATAAGGTACCTAGTATAAACCTAGGACCTTTATATTAAAAACAAACAAACAAACAAACAAAATATTAAACCAAAATTCATAATACAGTCAATATACCTTTTAAAAAGAAATATATATTACGTGACATGGGAAGGGTGTCACGATGAGGAGAAGCAGTGGGTTGCTGGTGGAAGGGGGGCCACCGCCAAGAAACAGCATATAAAGCACGAGAGAACAATTTTGGGGGGGCATCAGGAAGAAGAGGAAAGAATGAAGAAAAGAGACACTGAAGAGGGGCGGAAGTTTATAAACCTAAGTTACCAACAGAAGGAGGGCTCGTTGTTCTGAGGTTTCTGGGCACAGGAGTACGGTCTGTTTCAATTGAGAAGCTTACTGGACTGAGTAGCGAGGTTCTGCTCAATTTGGTTAGGTGGTTTCGGTCTTTTGGTAACTGAAGCAGGAGCAGCTTGAGGCATCATCAACCGCAGGAATACAGGTAGGTACTCTCATCAATTCTGTCAGTGAAATTTGTAAAATTTAAGGAAATTTTATCACAAGCTCGTGATGATTTTTTTAGAAACCCTTTACTGATTTTACAATCGTTGTACAGTCTTCACAATGTGCATCAACAACAATCCTCTGCAATATGAACCCTGGTCCAACAAACACTTCAAGTTCTAACAAACCCTGGAGTCCATACAAAACAATTAGCAATACTCCCTTTGCATCAGTAATATTTATAACAACAAGTGGTCATCTAAACCAGTTCTGAACTCAAAAGCTGTCAATCTATCAACTGCTTAAACAAAGATTCTCAGCAACAAGCATCTTAATCATTACGCCCATTATACACCAGCAACCATCATGCTTCAGTAGCCTAGTCAGAAAGTTGCATAACACTACTACATGTATCCCAAACAGAGTTTAAGTTTTGCATCAATCACTGCTTGATGTATACTCCATATTTATAATGATGTGCCAAACTACATCAACTGCCAAGCTTGTATCTACTCAAGAATTTAAACAAAAAATTGTCTCATACCTCAATTTGCTGAAGAGTGTTTGTTCTTCTACTGATGCTTCTGTCACCAAAATTGGTCAATGTTTTCTTCGGGGTTTGCCTCTTGAGATGCTCTTACAAGCTAAGTTTACTTCTTCTAACAGTTGTCCCTTATAGCCTTAAGGTAGTCCTTCAGGAAACCCTTTTGACAGTCCTTAAAACTGCCTTAAAACCTCAAGATCAGGCCTCTTAGGCCTTAGATGACCCTTGAGATTTGCCTGCAAGTGGGCTCATTCCAAACTCTGATCCAATATTAAAGATAATGCAATGATGCTTTGTCAATAAGAGGAGGAATATTCAGTGAAGTATGGTCTCAAGCTGCCTCAACACATATGTCCCTGAACTCATTAAGCCGTCACCACACAGATTTCAAAAGGGCTGAAGTTGTCTCATATTAAGTGCCATGTCTGCTTCAGAAAATGCCCTAGAAGAGGCCAAAAGTACCATAGAAACTGACCTCTGAATGTACACTCAGAAAAGATGGATCCTTAACACACCTTGAAAGCAGCTGAGATCAGTCTTATGAACAAGCCTCAGACTACCCTAACCACAACACAGGTCTTTCTTAGAAATTTTAAACAATAATCACTGAATGACTTCAGAATTTGTCAAAATTGTTGAGAAATCAATGTAGTTGAAGATTAGGTTGACTCCTCTTGATAATTACTTGTGAGAGTTTGTTGGCCTTTTATGACTTTATTATATCTTCTTCATCAAGCAATTACCAACACAGAAAATGCATGAAAATCACAAAAACACAAGATATAGGCTCCCAGCCAGGGCAAAACCCCTCCAAGGGGAAAACCTAGTAAAAAATTTCTCTTCTTATAGAATCAGATCAAAGTGAAACATCCAAGACCCAAAGACCAAGACTAAGACCTCCTCAAGCATCAAGTCAGTCCTCCAACAAAACCTTCCTCAAACAAGTCAAAATCCACAAAGTCAACGCTTGTCAAACTTCATCAAATCTAGTACAATTCAGAATTTCGACCCTACAATTCATACAATTACCCAAGACACTGGCACGTGTAGGCAGAAACAAGCAAAAATTCAGATTTTTCTTTTCTTCCTCGACTTTCTCTCTCTCCCTCGGCCTTTGCACTTCTTTTATTCTTCTCTTGCTCAGAGATCAAACTTGTGTGTCAAGTGTGTAAATGAGGAATAAGTCTCTTCCTTTATATAGCCATCCAAGTGGTCAAATTAGGCCTCTTCTAGGCCAACTTGGTCTTGCGAGTCAAAAAGACTTTTCTAGACACAAAATAATATTTTTCTTTTGTTACAAATTGTCCAAATGGGACTTTGACACAAGACAAAATTTCTTCTAGACTCAATAAACCCTAGAAGCATGAAGAACATGCTTGAATAGAAATAATAATAATAAATAATTTTTCTTTTTCTTCTTTTTGCTTTTTCATGAAATATACATTAATACAAGTACAAAGATAATTATGAAGGTTGAGCCTAGTTACAATTTTCAACAAAAATGAGCCTCCAAAAGATACTCAGATATTTTGAAAATAATACCAAGGAGAGGTGTTACTAGGCATTTATCCTTTTTAGCCTAGTAGACACATTAATGACTTTTGTCTTGGTGACATTTATGAGTTATATTAATGTCATGGGTGGAAGAGATACTTAAAAGTGATGTACCATGTATTTTTTCTAATATTAAAGTCACTTGTACTTTCTAAAGTGACTTTATGTGTAAAGCACATAGTTCACTTTTCTAATATTAAAGTGAGTTGAGAAAATCACTTTATGAGAAAAATAGAAAAATTATACAACTTGAAAAAGGTAATAGGAGGTTTTTAAGTAATGGGGCCAATGTGTGAGGAGGGTCATTTGGGAAAAGTGATCTCCACCACATATCTTGAGATTTGGAGATTAAATCTCAACCATTGAATCTTAGGGTTAAGAATTCAATCTTGTCTAAAAGACAAAAGGAGAAAAGGGAGGCTCATTCTTCACTTGACACTTGAGAGAGCTAGAGGAGAGGAGAAAAGGAGAACTTCAAAGAGGGTTTGTAGTAAGAGGAAAGCACGAGTTTCTAGGAGGAGATAGCCATTGGAGACATGATTTTCGAGGAGATAAGCATAGAAATCGAGGGGACAATCAGCACGGAATTCAAGGCAAACAACAGCATAGAAATAGAGGGCAGAGGCATGAGTTCCGAGGCTCTTGTGCATGAATTTCGAGGATTGTTCCTATCTAGACTAGGCTTGAATTTTGAGGCTAAGATTTTGGGTTTGTTGCTATAGGTAGTGCAGATTTCAAGGAGGTTTCCTTGCACGAAAATCAAGGGACAACAGTCACCTCCAACACAGAAATCGAGGCACCTTCAAGCACAAATTTCGAGGCACTCACAGCACAGAAATCAAGGTCAATTTTGCACTGATATCGAGGCAGAATTTCTGGGCATGAAATTTGTAAAATTTAGAAATTATTTCAATGGGCACAAATTTCCAGAAATTGAATTAAATGCTTCAGCTGAAGGAGATAAGTATTGTGGTTATTAAGTACATAGAATAATTTTCTCAAGCAATAAAATCATCCTTTGAAGATCGGTTTTCCCCAAAAGGTTGTGGGGTTTTTCCAAGATCACCTTAACCAAAACTAAGTGTCTCTCATGCTTGAATGCTTGCCTAAATTTAGCTTTAATTTCAGTTGATAGGAGATGTGAAAAATATTTGAATTACTCTTTGAATGTTTACAAATAATACATTCTAAAATTTATATCAACATGACAAAACATGTGGGTTGGATCAAATGAACACATGCAAAATTATAAACTGGGATTAGGGTGCAGATCATTAATTTTCTACATGGTATCGGAGCTTAGTTGAACCAAGTTGAGGCTCATATCTTCAATTTCATGTCGGTTGATAAAGCAGGCAACAAGCTGCCAAAGTCTTCAAACAGTGAACCATACCTTTGAAATTTTGCCAGAAACCCAAAGATTTCAGCAGTTCAGAGGGAGATTGGTTCTAGCTTCCAGATTTGCTTCATTTGGTTGGTTGTTGGGCCATGGATATTGGGTTGAGAGTAAAGGACAGATTGATAGGGGCTGAAAACTTTGGCCCAGGGAAGGAGAGGATTTTGCTTTTACTAGAGGAGGTGGAAGTGTGGTATATTGTACAAGTAGTTGTGCAAGCACCCACTGATCCAGCTCTGTTGGTAGAGTTTACTAAGAAAAATGTGAAGGCAAAGAGGATCCTTCTAGATACCATCAAGGATAATTTGTTCCCTCATGTTTCAGGGATGAGATATGCATATCAGACGTGGGAATCCTTGGTCTCTTTGCACCAAAGTTCGAATGAGAACAAGAAGATAGTGTTGAGACAAAAATTACGCAACACCGAGATGACCAAGACCGACAGTGTAACATCTTTCCTCACCAGAGTCTCACAAGTGAAAGAAGAGTTAGTTGTTATTGGAGAGACTATTCCAAAGGAGCAGTTGGTACACATTGCTTCAGAGGGGTTCAATGAGAAGTGGGATAGTTTTATCCACAGTTTGGTGTCGAGAGAGCATTTTCCTAGTTGGAGGAGGATGTGAGACGATTTCCTCCAGGAGGAGATCAAGAGAAGCATGTGCAACGGCAGCAACAGTGGTGGGGGAAGTGAAGAGGAGAATGTTGTTCTTGCAGAAAAAGGCAAGAGGACAACGAAGATCAAGAAGGGGTCTTCTAGTGGAGCAAAACAGGATAAGGGGAAGCAGAAGGCTAAGGAGAAGGACATGAGCAAAGTGAAATGCTTTGCTTGTGAGAAGATGGGTCACTAAACAGATCAGTGTCCCAACAAGAATGGTAAGAAGAAACAAAGAGTTGCAGCTACAGCAGATGTGGATGAGTTTGCGGTTATGTTTGATTCTAAGTGTGCTTTGGTGGTGAGTTTAGCCACTCATGTCACATCTTCCCATGCATGGTTCATAGACAGTGGAGCATCCTACCATATGACCAGAGTTAGAGAGCATTTCAAGAGCCTTTTGGAAGATGACATTGACTTGGAGATTGTGCTTGGCGACAACTCCAAAGTCAACGGTACAGTATCATTTCAGAGGGATTCATTACCTCCTCTGAAGGTGACAGATGTTATTTAAGTTCTAGGGTTCAAGAAGAGTTTGATATCAGTTTCGAGCTTGGAGGACAGGGGGTACGAGGTATTGTTCCAGAAGGGACAAGTGTTGTTGTATCCTAGAGGATCCAGTATCAAGTTTGCTCGTGTGATTGGAGCTCACAATGGGAGACTATACAAACTCATGTTTCACCCTCTTCGCGCTATGGTGGCACAGACTAGTAGCAATGATTTATGTGAGTTGTGGCACAGGAGGATGGCCCACTTGCACCATGGAGCTTTCAGGATGTTGAGGGAGATGTTTACCCGATTGCCAGACTTCAACACTAATCATCATGATGTGTGCAGGGGGTGTGCTTTGGGAAAGTACACCAAGACACATTTCCAGGGCAGTGACAACAAAGTTGCAGGTGTCCTTGATTTGATTCATTCTGATGTATGTGGTCCTATGTACCATGTCTCATTGAGCGGATATGAGTATTATGTGACCTTCGTTGATGACCACTCTAAGAGGACTTGGATTTACTGCCTGAGGACCAAGGATGAGGTCTTTCGGTGATTCCAAGAGTTTAAGGCTCTTGTGGAAAACTAGACAGCGAGGAAGATCAGGGTGTTGAGATCAGACAATGGGGGTGAGTACACTTCCGTAAAGATGAGAGACTTTTGTGGGAGTATCGACATAAAGAGGGAACTCATTATGCCTTATAACCTTCAGCAAAATGGGGTGGCAGAGAGGAAGAACAGGACCATTATGGGTGCAACTCGAGCAATGTTGCATGATCAGAGTTTACCTTTCTTCTTGTGGGTCGAGGCTGTGATATTCCCACTTAGCAACATTGCTAAGGGAAATATCAATTTTTGGCCAGTTTTGAATTAATTCACATTAGCACTTAGGAAGTGTGGGTTTAGAGGCCCCACATGTATTTTTGATCAAATGTGAGCCCAAACATTAGAGGATGGAGGAGAAAATCGAGCCACTAGTGGCATGTAGGGGGGCACTCATAGAAAATTGCAGCCCACATGGGCAACACACTCTCATTGGAGCAAAGTTGGTGGGGGAAAGTCGAGTTGCGCCCACATGGGCATCTCGGAGGCTCTTTGATAAATAGAACAAGAGGAACTCATTTTGGTCATTCGTTCATCTTTGAGAAAATTGTATTTGGCATACATGCTTGAGCGGAAGCCAAGTCTGCAAGCATTGTTTAGCACACGAGTGTTTCCGAGCGAGAATATCAACCCTTTCTTCAGTGGACATTGAGTGTCAGCCTAAGGAGGGAGTTCCATCTTGTCAGACCAAGCAGTAATTCCTCAACACAAATTGATTCGTATATTTTATTCCTTCAAGTAGGTCTTCATTATATACATGAGGGAGAGACTGTTCACTTCATCTCCTGATGACTATTCATATTACTTATTTATTTACATTATATTCACCCAATCCTGATGATTAGGTGTCAACATTCCCCCCCTTAATCTGAAGGGATGTTGGTGAGTCCAAGCATCATT